>PVJD01005640.1:0-112038 GCA_004026545.1 Mormoops blainvillei | reverse complement strand
GTATGTGTATGTATTTTTACCAGTTCAGGGTGGGAGGCATTTCAGTGGGCGTCAGATAAGCAGCTAGTCTATAAACACACTGCTATGTCTGTGGAGTTCATCTGACTCTTTCTGGGTCCTTCTCTCTGTAAATGTTTTCCTCTTGTCCCGTGGGTGGGAGGCCCACAGAGAGAAAATGAGCAATATAACTGGTGTGAGATAAATGTCCTGGGGTGAGAGAATCAATGCAAAGTGAATGAAAAATAAGTTGAAGCTGCAGAAGCTGGGGTTTTGCAAAGAACAGCAGACCAGGCGGTTGGAAGTCGGCAGGTTTAGTTATCCCAAAAGTGCACCACAGGGGTCAGAAATGACAGGCCTCTAGCCAGGCCAGTCATTCTGACTCCTGCCTTCATACTACTCAAGCTTGTCAGAATGATATCACTTCTCCTTCACATTAAGTGAAATATGTATTCTTCTCTGAGGTTCTTTGGGGAAGCAGTGGGGGTGGGAAGAGATGGAGACGGCATGTGCATGCGTGCTTGCGTGCGTGCGTGCGTGTGGTGAGGGAGCCTCATATCCAAATCTGTATTCATGATGCTCTATCAGCTGAACACATGTTCTCTTAGGGGAAAAAAAAATCCAGAAAATATCATCATTGGTTCTTATCTGATTAAAAAAGGACTGTTTTGTTCTTTTTAATTTGAAGGATAATGTTTCTCAGTGACCAACCGCAGTCCTCAGTGAGGTTATAGCAGAATTTTCTCATCTTTTATAAGGTTAGAAATGGCCGTGTCTCCCCAGCCAGAAATATAGTTGACAAAGGAGCAAAGAGCCCCTCCTCACACAAGTAACACACACACACACACACACAATCTACCCCAAAGGATGAGGCGGAAACACCAAAAGTCCCATGAACTCAGCAGATCTGGGGCTCCTGCTCCTCCAGTGGTCCAGCCCTCTTTGCAAGATGACTGTAGAGGGATCACAGTCTGAGCAGATGAGGAAAGGCCTCCTGCCCCGAGAGGCTGAGACTCAGTAGTATGGCAAGTTGATTCACAGAATTTGCATCTAATAGTTGTTAGTGCCACTGACTAGACTCAGCAGGACTGTGCTATGGAATGTGTGTGTTGATGTGTTCACACCCTTCTGGAAATATAACATCACAGCATGAAGTTCAGGATCAGAAGGAAACAGAAATGGGATGATTGTTTGAGGCTCTATGCCCTCTGCCTCCAGCCAATCTGGCATCATTTCTAACATTAGATGAGGATTGAGAAATAAGATGGCTTAAGTACATGATCACACTTTGAAACCTGCCAGCCTTGGGTTCAAATCCTACCTGGGTCATTTTGAGCAAATTACCCAACATCCTCCTTGAGCCTCAGTTAGAGATAATGTCACTATTCCCATAGCCCTGCCATGAGGATTAAGTGAGGACACAGCAGTTCTTGGTGCTGTGGGGCACCAGACTGGCCTGGTCTCTGACGGTGTCACTCACTAAGCCCCTTGCTGCTCCTGGCTCTGGCAAGTGAGCCTGACTGCTGTGCTTCCGGGCCCCAGTGGCTCACAATCTGGGACAGATGGGCTCTCACGGTAGACTGCAGGAACAACTCAACAGTGAACATTGATGAAACGTAGGTCTACATAGGACACACTTTGTCCTGGAGCTGCATTATGATACCGCTTTTGGAGTTCCTGCTGTGTAATTGTACCAAATAGTGTTTTGAGGTGAACCTTCCGGTGTGTTCTTCATTCTCATGTGCACTTAAATATTAGTTGAACTCTGACCCTGGGCACAGCTACTTGAGGAACTTTCTCATGGCTTAAGAGCAAACATACCTTTTCCTTGTCTCTTCCCTGGGTTGTGCTTGGGAACCCACGGCGTGTGCACATGGTGATGAGCCAGCTGGGAAAAGGAGAGGGCCAGGCAGGCTCTGAGAGGTGCCAGGGGCAGCACCGCTACCCAGGTGCCAGCCCAGAACTGGAGATCATGTGCTTTAGCCTTGCACTGCCTGTTGCAATTTTCATAGCTTCTGGGAAAGAAAAAAATTGAAAATCAGCCCCATTTTTTTCTTGTGTAATGTTTGTTCTGGAGTATCTGTCAAAAAACAAACAGAAACAGAAATTAAACACTCATTTAAAATTTGTTTAAAACACTGTTAAGTTTTCTATTTGAGTGTGTTTTATAAATGATCTGTTTTTGTGTTTAGGAAAGGAGGCAAACCCATTTAGAAACCTGTTTCAAATAATGAAGATTTTGGTTACTCTGAGTTCTAAATCAAAAGTAAAGCATAAAGGTTGCTGGTTGCTAAGGGAACAATTGTAAGCAAATTTCAGTTGGCTGAAGAACCAGCTAAAAGAAAAATCTGGAATTGAGGCAGGAGAGTGAGACATGCCCAGTCTCTTTCAGGAAATAAATTGTTAGGAAAACAGCCTCCTTTCTTCTTCTCTTCTCTCACCACCTCTCCTCTCCATTGCTTTCTCAACCACATGTAACATGGGAACACAAGAGCGAGAGAAATACAGAATCTGCCCTCAGTTTGCTCACCAAATACTAGAGAATACACAGAAAGTGAGAGAAATGACTGGCATGTACTAGGCTCACGATACATATTTTGTTGAGTGAGTACATGAGTAAACAAATGAAGGAATAAAAGTAAGCCAGCAGAGGAATATGCAAGATGCACTGTGTAAACCTGAGAGAGGGCAATCATTTCTTTAAAATTTCTACTATGGAGGAGAGTTAAAGAATCTCGAAACTGGGAGGAAACTTGGTGAGTATTCTGTTTGATTCTTTACCCAATACATGAATCTCACCCAATACATCAGTCTACAAAATGCTGAGAGTTGGAGGGATGGACCCAGCTTCCTGGCTTATGGGAAAATGAGAAGGAAGGCCTGTTGAGCCAGTGGTGCCTGCAGCTGGAGGTTGTAGGGCAGTACTTCTTGCAGGGCTCAGTTGCTGTCCATGGTTTCTCCTCCACTCTCAACCCCAAAATCCAGGGCTCTAGTCTCTGACTCTGGCCTAATTTATGCAAGGAGTTGACTTGGTTCCTGAGACTCTAAAATATATAAAACTACTGTAAACACCTTTCCTTCTGTCTAGAGGAGAAACTGTACGTGGCACCTGGCGGCACTTGCTCTGTTCGTCTCCAAGGCAGTCCCATTCGCCCTAGCTGATGGGGCCGGGGTGGGGAGGGAGGATGTAGCTGCAGCTCTTGCCAATGAAGAGTAAAATTTGTTTTCTGCTACTTCATATTTCTTTGTCTCCAGCTGCTTTTGAGATTTTCTCTTGATTTTGATATTCATCAGTTTGACTCCAATGTGTTTAGGTGTGTTTTTCTTTGTTTCTGTCCCACTTGGGGTTCTGTAGAATTCTGGGATCCATAGGCTAATGAGTTCATTAGTTTAGGAAAAAGTTCGGCTATTATCTCGACAAATATTTTACTTCTGCCTGACTGTCTTTCTCTTCTTCACAGGAACTCCAACTACACATATGTTAGAAATTGTTTGATATGGTTCCATTGATCTTGTATGCTCTGTTTTTTTGTTCATTTTCCTCTGTCTGTTTAAGTTTAGACAAGTTTTATTGACCTGTGCTCAAGTCTATCCATTATTTCCTCTGGTAGATGTGTCCATTCTGCTAATAAGCTCGTTTTAAGAATTCTTTGTCTCTTGAACTGTGATTTTCATTTCTAGCATTTCCATTGGCTCTTTTTATAAAGTTTCCATCTCATCAATGAAATTCTGTAACTTTGGTGTATGTTTTTCCATTAGATTTTTAAACATATTTAGTATAAGTACTTTCAAGTCTCTGTTGAATAATTCCAACATCTGAGCTGCTTCTGAGTCTGATGTTATTGACTATTTTTTCTTTTGGTAATGGGTGAGATTTTTCCTTTTCTTTTTTTCATGTGTTTTCATGTGATTTTTTAATCAATGCTAGAAATTGTCAGTAAAAGAATAATAGAGATAGATGAATAATATTTATTCCCAGAAAAGAACACATCTTTTCCTCTACCAGGCTGTTAAAGTGGTTAATCTAGTGTATAGTTTTGGTAGGTCTGGGCTTTGTGGTTGCTTTAGTTACATTCATTGAACCATAGTGCAATTCTTTTAAATAGTTTGTTTTAATTCTTATACAAAAGCTTCACAGATCCTTCTGATGTTATTTTTTAAATCAACAGAAAGTTAATAACAATATTTCCCGGTAGCCAATGTCCTTTACTTCACATGCACCTATTCGGTAGACAAGACAGAATTGCAACAAAAGTTAATCTGCTTGATTTGTGTTGTCTTCCAACCCTGCTCCACTTATGTTCCATGGGGACTGCTAATGGGAAATGAATGGTCAGCAGAAAGGAGAGGAACAATTCTAATGTCCTGGGCGATCTGTCTCCTGAATAACCAAAGGTAGGGTAGTTTGGCTGGGGACATTAAGACAGGAACTAAACCCTCAAAAGGAAGCTAAACATTGGGTATTGTGAAGCTGTATAGACATTAAATATTTGGGAATGAATTTCAATTAAAAGGCATCTGATCATCTTTGGGCCTGTGTGGTACCGGAAGTTGCACAGCAGGTGCCGAGGATCCAGGAGAGGCCCTGTGGCTGGGAGTCGCTGGAAAAGGTCCCACCAAGGCCTGACACTTTAAGCTCACAAGAGGCCTGGAAGGGACTTTAAAGGTTATCGGACACAAAGCTTTCCACTCTTTGGTTGGAGTTGCCTACACAGATTTGCAAAATGCCAACTTCTGAAGTCCCAAGTCTAGAGATTCTGATTCAGTAGGTCTGGTTGGGGCCCAGGTATCTGTACTTTTGCAAGTGTTCCGGGTGATTCTGGAACACAGAACAGCTGAACCGAGCTCCTCACTTCACAAACAAGCCCAGGGAAAGGACTGATCTGCCCACGGTCACACAGCTCGAGGGGTGGCAAAGCCAAAGCTCAAACCACGTAATGAAAACAACCACTGTCTGTCAAACCGCTTTCTACGTGCCAGGCACTGCCTTACGCACTTTATGTTTATTATCACGCTCAATCTTCATAACAGCTGTAATCATCATCATCTCTATGTTAAAGAAGAAGACAGCAGCTCTTGGAGAGGTTAAATTCTTGCGAAGGTTATGTAGCAAATAAGTGGCAGAGCCCAGGTTCGAACTCCAAAGCCCTGGCCTTTAACTATGACACACAGAGGCTCCCTCAGGTATTTGCCCAATACTCACACTAAAACCTCAATTTGTGCCACTGCCGAGAGAGACAAAGCAGGAGTGTGGCTGCAGGCCTCTTCAGGAAGGATTATAAACAAAGGCAATGTGTCTCGGTGTGCACGTTTCATCCGGGACAGGATGACTAGCTACGAACAGATCCTAGAAGGGGTCTTTTCTGATGCCCGTCTTGTTGCCCACCAAGCAGCTTCCTTCTCCAAATGTAGGTTTCGGTTAGGAATTTGGCATCAGCCTCGGGCGATTTAACGGGATATGAATGGCATCTTGTGCTCAGCCAGGATTTCACAAGTGCTCGCCCTCTGGGAGATGATTATTTTCTCTGCCTCTTCTCCCTGGGGAAGGTCTTTGTGTGCCTTAGAAAAGAGTGTGAGTCAAAGGAACAGCTTTCACTGACCGTTCTTTGTTCCCTCCTCACGCACCGCTCCTCCCAAACATACAGGGACATAGTTCCCTAAGATACCATGTATGTGATGAACAGTTTAAAAGAAAATTTAATCCCAAAAGACTTTAGAGAAAAGCATCTCTACTTCAATGCACTTCTAAGCCTATCTGAGTAAACAGGCAAATGAAATTCAGCTGCCTAGTAACTAAATCCTCTGCTCAGGCCCCCTCTGCATCATGTGGAGAGGAAATTGTATTCCTAGCGCTGTCACGTTGGCTCGGGGGACAAGCTGGGTTTGAGCCCTAGCACCGCCATTTCCCTTATGTGTGTTACTGGGCCCAGTAGTGCGTGGGAGCCAGGTGCCAACTCCTCCCAGCCCTAGTTCTATCTTCATGGAGTTTCTGGGTAGCTAAAGGGAAGAGTTTGGCCTGGGCTTGGTGGGCACTCGATGACAGCGATGATCATCGCCATTTTAGGGTGGTCTTGGGCCATCAGTCTTGCCTTCATTTACTCATCAGTCCTGCACCCTAAATCTTTCTCCCTCTCGGAGCATCTTATGAGCTGCCCTGAGGGGCCAGTGAACACCACTGGGATGGCTTGTGCCCCACCTGGCGGATGTTTCTTCTGGGGTAGCTCCTCACTGAGTGCGGCATGGCAGGTGAGAAAGGTCAAGTTGCTCATGGACACCCCCTGCATCTTGCAGTTGAGAAAACTGAGGTGCAGAGAGGTCAGGGAATTTGCACAAGGGCTTGGCCAGTCCGTGGTGGTGCTGAGATTCAAACTGTAGCCTCTTCCTCTGTAAAAGCCCAAGTTTCTCTCTGCTGCATTAAAGGTTCAGTGGGCCAGGATGGGAGAGAGGAGCGAGACGGGCTTCTAGGCTTGGGCAGAGGCACTGACATAGAAATGTGGATAAAAGACTTCAGAGGAGACCGCCAGCTCAGAGAGGGAGACAGGAAAGTAGGTACAGGAAAAGTCAGGTGATTTGGGTTCTAATATCGGACCTGTGGCATTCCAGCTGTGTGACCTTACAAAAGTTTCTCAGCCTCTCCGAGCTTTGGTTTTCCTAATCATAAAGATGGACCCGTGCACGTGAGACAGTGTGAATGAGTGTTTGGCCCATTGCAAAGCTCTCCACCCAGATGAGCCATTGTTCTCCTCTTTTGATGCAGGGGAACATGGGCTGCCCCTCACCCCCTTGGGCATGCTGCATTCTAGTACTCAGGAGGGTCTGGGAGACTTTTGGGGTCCTGCCACTGGCCCTCATGTCTTGCTCTGTTCCCTCAGGGTGGGAGAATGTCTACGGCTTTGACATGACTTGCATCCGGGATGTTGCCATGAAGGAGCCCCTGGTGGACATCGTGGACCCAAAGCAAGTGGTGACCAATGCCTGTTTAATAAAGGTCTGCAGACTCACCCTGCTTGGGCCTGGGCATGCTGGGGACCCAGCTGTGCCACCCTGGAGAGTGGGGGGCCTGGAGTGAGGGCATCACCGGCCCCTGCACGGCCCTGGCCTGAAGAGGCAAGACCGTCTCGGTCAGGGCCTCTGGCATTACAAGGCCACCAGTCAAAAAACTACACAGAGGGTGACTGGACTCCATGGTGACACAGCTGAGGAGAGGGAGTCATCTGTATCCCTTGGTGATGCTGGGGGCAGGGATGGGGTGGGGATGGGGACAGTAGAGGAAAGGACCCCTGGAGGTAGGAGGGTCTGCTCAGGTTTGGGGAAGCTACTCCATTCAGAGGTGGGTGGTCCCCTTACGAAAGAAATCGGATACCACAATCTGCTGTGCAATCCTCATTACACTCCCACATCCGAGCACACACGGGACCACCCTAGGCGTTCCTGTTTGTATGTTCTCTAACATCTTTTCTTCCAAGGCTTTCTTCAGTGCAGAGGCAGAACACCTGGTCAGCACCTTCATCATACTGCTCCCCTGTGTGTCCTCATTATTATTAAATAGTCAAACCAGCCACATTTGATAGATTAAAACTCAAAACTCCCCTTGACCTCCCTGCCCCCTTTCAAGTGCATGCCTCTCCTGGAGGGAACTGCTGTTCACAGGTTGGAGGGAACTGCTGTTCACAGGTTGGATGGAGCTTTCCAGTCCTTTTGCTAAGTTCATATATATATATATATATATATATATATATATACACGCAAAATTTTGGATCATATAAACTACTTATATGTGATTGTTTTTAAAAATCTAGAAAAACATTCATTTCATGTGGTTCAAGCTGATTTCTTAATTTAAAAACTGGATTCGTTTATGTAAGTATTCATCAGCCCACCTGGCCCTCATCTTGCTAAAACGTACTTGCCTGCTCTGGTCTTATACATATCACCTCTTTCCTGGAAATACTGGTGGGGAGCACTGGGGCATTTCCTGTGGTGAGGGTGGAGGGCCCAGGGCCACTGGGATTGAGGGGACGTTTCTGAAGGACTAATGCAAACTGCTGACTTGCCAGAGGAGAGCTGTCTTTTATCTCCTGCTGTGGTCTCGCAAAGAACCACAGCCCTTAGTTCACAGTGTCACTGCAGCATTTAGAAGGCAACTCTGAGGGCAGATGAACAAGATGTGCCTCACACAGATCTCATCAGATGCTGCCTCCCTCCCATAGCATCCTGTCTAAGAGGTCTGGCTTCAAGTCTAAGCCTCGGACCCTCAATTGACAGGGTCCTGCTACCTAATAACATGACCCATTCTAAGTCCAGGCAAGACTGATGTGAGCATATGTGCCCTTTAATTTCTTCCTACCAGCCCCTCTGTCCCTGAAGCCTGTCCCTTCGGGTGCCCTAAACAAGAACCAGGAAAGTACACCCTCAAACATGCTCACCGTAGCACAAAACACTTCTGTAAATATTATGGAATAGATAGAAATTGACTGTGTGGCTACATTTGCCAAAATGACACATGGCAGCTCTATTTGACCATTAGGCAGCTGTATGTCCTGACTTCAGCTTAGGGATAAAATTCCTTCAGTGTTCTTGGGCCCCAGGTGGCTTTCTGCCCCTGACAGGCAGGTGTGACACTGCACCTCTGTACACCTGCTGGTCACACCGTAGGCTGACCTGCTTCCATCTACCCAGGTCACACTGGACTCCTTCCTTGGCCCCATCCCAGCCAGGAACCAGCAAGGGACTTCCCCTTGGTAGCACCTGAGTGCAGCCTGGGGGAGCAGCCAGACCCGGTGAAGGGGCGGCCGAGAGGCTGGAGCTCCGGGCTGCTGTCCTGCCCCTCCCCCTTCCTGTACCTGCTCTTCCCCAGAGGGAGCTGGGGACTGTCTGCGCTTACTTCCTCCATCAGGAATGCACCCCTTTGTCAGCTCTCTCACTAACATGCTAAGCAATGTCTTGCCGAGACTGTTGGGAAAACACTTTCCCTTCTTCACACACTTAATTGCTATTTTCATGCTATTAATGTTGCAGAGTGTGACACTCTATTATAATTAAGACTCTGTTGTGACCACACTTCTTCTCTGAGACATCCATTTGTAACATTATTTAATGGTGGGGATAGCAGGGACCTGGGGCTCTTCTGGGTCATTAATGCCTGTGGAGCCCTCCACTTCATGGGGGTCACCTGAGGCCAAGTCAAGGGCTCTCCGAGGGTTCTCAGAGATGCTGTTGCTGCTGTGAAAAGAAAGAAACCTTCCAGCAAAGGGGTCTGGGCTCTGGGGAGCTGGGATAACTGGGTTTGACTTTGTAGACTTGGAGTTTGATAGGAGTGCGGAGATGAGCCTGGAGGGGGTCTGTGTCTCAAAAGCCCAGCTACAGCCAATCCCACCCTCACAGATGGCCCAGTCCCCACTCCAAAAGACCCACTGCCTCCATTGTCACCATTTATTGTGTAGCTCTATTACTTCTGTCTTGAAGGCTTTTGTTCCTTCATCGCCCACCCCCCCATTAAGATGCAAATGTCTGCAGGACCTAGTGAACACTGTCACCTAACACAGTTGATAGCTGACATTTGGCGGATGGACGGCTGAGAGCAAGACCCTATAGAGATACAATTCCTGCTAGATGGGTGGTGTGTGTATCAGGTGCTATGTCACACAAGGAGGATACACAGACCAATAAGGTGCATCCTACAGAGCTCCAGTCCAATGGCAGACGCAAAGCAAAGATGGTGAGGCTGCTGAGATGAGCCAGAAGTAGGGTAGAAAGACCAGCCTGGGCTGGTGCCAGAAGAGACCAAGAAAGAAAATACCACGGCCCTTGGAAAGAGCCTGGAACCTGGCTGGTTGGTCCTGACTACAAAGGAGATGGGATAGTCAGTGAGTGTAGACACCGTGAGCCTGGTGGACCATGCTGATGCCATTAATAAAAATATAGTTGGCCACAGCTTGCTCTAAGGGTTGTTGGTTGGAGGGAGCCTATGGACAACATGTGCCTGGGAGGGATAACGAACATCATGAAGGCTGACAAGCACCCAAACTACTCTGGGGGTGGAAGTTACAGAGGTTGGTGTGGACTCGCATTCGTTACGTAGAGGGACCTACCAATTGGAGGTATCAGGAAATAGTCAGTTGCCTGGTAGGCAGTGTGAATGCATCAGCTCTAAGGTGTTCGAGCAGGCACCAGATGGTCACCTCCTGGGGATGCATTGACACAGGGGACTGGCTTTCTAATTCTGCACTGCTGACCCAGGACTCACCATTCCTTTAGTTCTTGCTCCCCATCCTCAACCTCATGGGAAGGGTCCCACATTCCCCTAAACCTGCAGTCCTGCCTCTTCCCAACTAACAAGTGGGGCTTCAGCTCCCCAGGCATGTCAAGGCTGCTCACCCGAGACCACCCGGGGCTCTGATCTGCTGTCTCCCTTGACCGCACCTCCTCCTCCTCTGTCTCGTGAAGGCAGGGCTTCTCCTTGAAAGCCCCTGAATGCTTCACATCTGCTTTTCACTTTTTTATCTTAGAAATACATAGAGATAAGGACCACTTCTGCTACGTCACTTTGTCTCTTCCTGCTCTTGTTTTCCACCCTCAGAGCCCTTTCCTGATCATTTCCAACATGTTCCGTCACCCAGGTCTCAGGGGGAGCCCCTGGGGAACATTCCAGGCACACAGGTGTCAGGCTGCTGCCGCCCTCACCACAGAGATCCTTGCTGCAGACCCCTGGCAGTGGGAAGTCTTTCCTTAGGGCCCCTCGAAAGCTGCCTGGACGCCTCTTGGGCTCCTGGAAGGTCCGCCCCGTCTCCCTGGAGCCAGCAGAGGGTTTGGCACTCTGCACGCAGGAAAGAACAGCACATTGCAGACCGTGTTTATCACGCTTGTTCCCCACGGAAGATTGATTTTCAGCCACTTCCCAACTGAAATTGTTAGAATTATTAGCTCTTCATGTTCTCCGTTCTCCAGCCCGAACTGAAAAGCTTTCACCTCTTATTGCCTCCTTTCCTTCCCTCCCTTTCCTCTCCTCTCCCTCCCTCTCCCCTCCTCTCCCTCCTATCCGGGCTTATTATAAACGGCCAGCAGAACTTCCTTCAGCTCCGTCTGTGGCTGCGGGTGGGCTCAGATCCTTACTCCTCTGAAAATACTTGATGCTTCTTATTGCCCGGCACTTAAGTGTCCAAAAACTGGGAAATGAGTAACTGGGAAATGGTTCACTGGCATCACTGATAAAGCACAGACTGTTGTTTTGATCCAGCAGGGCTGGGAAGCCCTCTCCTCCCCGCCCCTCCCCATTCCACCCCGCCCCCTCGGAATCTGCCCCCAGGTGATGCTGATGCATGATGCCCTGGGACCACACTGTGAGGACCACTGGATGTATGCAGCGATGCTGAGGGCGACCACTCTGAGGACGACCACTCTGAGGACATTTTTGTTGGGTTTAGGGATGTTCTGTCTAATCATTCACGGCTTCTTTTCTCTCCCCTCCCCTCCTCTGTCAGCCCCCACCCCTAGTAGGTTTATCCTCTTAATGTTCCCCTGGGTTCTGATTCATATCTGTTTGCATCATTGCTCCACCCTAGAAAGGATTAAGAGGAACATAGGGAGCGTGGTGGGTTGGGCCTGGGAAGTCAGCCTTAGAGTAATGACACCCTGGAGAGCCTATGGTCAGTGGTCCCCCTGGGGGATGCGACTGCCCACCTGGACCCAGACCTGGTGGAAGTGCCTAAGTGTATGGCCTTCTCTCCTCTCTGGGCAGGAGGTGGACATTTACACGGTCAAGACGGAAGAGCTGTCGTTCACGTCTGCCTTCTGCCTGCAAATCCAGCGCAATGACTACATCCACGCCCTGGTCACCTATTTTAATATTGAATTTACCAAGTGCCACAAGAAAATGGGGTTTTCCACAGGTGAGCCTTTTGTTGGCATTTCAGACCCACCCTTCCCCCCATGCTGAAGCTTTGTGGAAAGTGACCCCAGGCTGGCCCCAACTTCCAGGAAGGACCTGGGCATTAGCCAGGGACCCTTACTTGGCATCTCTTAAGCCCTCTGCAGCTGTGGAGTAGGCCGAGTAGCTGGGCAAGGAGAAGGTAAATAAAACAGTGGCTGGCATGGCCAGAGCTGAGAGTGTGTGTGAACTGGGGAGAGGCGGGGGTTTGGGCCCCTTTGCAAACGCACTTTGTTCATTTAGTATTTCTAGGGCATATTTTGTGCGAGGGGATAAGGAAACAGAGTGGAATTAGATTTCTCTCTCTCCACTGCCTTGTCTTACTACAGATTCAGTAGACTGCAAATAGTGGCTGTATGTCTCCTGCTTTCTTCACTCCATCCAACACAATCCACCCTCATTAAGTCCCTGACAGTGCTCCCCAATGACCACCCACGCTCTCCCTCCCAGTCCTCCTTCAGAGGTGACTCGCTGCCTGTAGCTGATAAGCCAAACTGTCTTAGCTGGGTAAGTGGGGGTCCTGTGACCTGGCTCTAGCCCACTCCCCCAACCTCGTTTCTCACCCCTCCTTTCCTTTGCCTTCCACCCCTGTTCTGTTGCTGCCACTGCACACACGGCACCTTGCAGTTCCCTGAACTCAGTGAGGCTTCTTAAGTCTCTGGGAATTGTCTCTGCACATGCCAACCACTTGTCCATACCAGTGTGTCTTGGGAGCAAGAGGATCTTTTAGTCAGGAGCTCTCGTCTTCTCCTTTCCTCCTGCATTAGTTTGTTAGGGCTGCCGTAACAGTACTGCAGACTGGGTGGCTTCAACAACAGAAATGCTTTTCTCATGGTTCTGGAGGCTGGAAGTCCAAGATCAAGCTGTCAGCAGGGTTGGTTTCTCCTGAGGCCTCTCCACTTGGCTTGCAGATGGCCGCCTTCTCCCCGTGTCCTCACATGGCCTTTCCTCTGTGTGCGCTTTTCCTTGGTGCCTCTGTGTGTGTCCTAATCTCTTCCTGAAAGGACACTAGCCCGACTGATTTAGGGCCCACCCAAGGGCCTTATCTTAACTTAATCACCTCTTTAAAGGCCCAGCTCCGTATAGAATCATAGTCTGTGGCTCTGGGAGTTAGGGCTTCAGCACGTAAATTTTGGAGGGGACACAATTTAGCTCATAACATCTCTGCTGTGCCCACCTTCTCACCGGGCCAACCCCAGCACAGGCCTCATCTCTCAACTCCGTGTTACTCGATCCCCTCCTTCCCTCTTGGGTCACGCTTAGGCGTCCTTCCTTCTCCAGGCTTCCTAACGCCCTGCGCTTAGGTCTGTCGTGGGGACATTTGAAGCGATGCATGTACACAGCAGCAGAAAGGGAACAAAGGGAGCAGCCCTCTCCCCGTTCACCCCAGTTTCACACCTCAGAGGCACATATTGTTAAGGATTTCTTTTGTATCCTTCCAAAAAATTTCAATGGTGCATAAGCACATACACATCTATATACACCGTTTTTATTCCTTTTATTTGAAATAATTATAGACTCCTAGGAGTTTGCAAAAGTAGTACATGCAGTTTTGTGACTCCTGTGCCCAGCTCTCCCCATTGGTGGCATCTTACATAACCAGAGTACAATATCAAAACTACAGCATTTTTTAAATAACATAGGTTGGCTAATACCACACGCACTGCCTTCTGCTACCTTTTCTTTATTTTACAATATGTCTTGAAAGTACTTCCAGAGCCTCACAGGGATAGCTACTTTATTTTTTGAAGAACTACGCAGGAATCCAGTGGAGCATATGCCATCATTTATTCAACATTTCCACTTATTTTTGCATCCCTTGGTCTCCCCACGAGTCAGGATCACGTCTCGTTAATCTCTGTACCCCCGGCTTCTATGGCAGTGCTTGGCTTCTCTATTAAATATGTGTGTGAAGACGTGACCTCTGCCCTTGGGGATGTATTCAGGTTCCTCATTCAGGTTGAGTCTCCCTGGGAGCTGGGAGCATGGAGTCGGGGGTGAGTGTGTGTGTGTGTATGTGTGTGTGTGTGAGGAATTGATGGATTCTACCAGAATTCAGGGATGTGATTATTCACTTCTGGGAGACATAGCAACAATGATCCTCTCTTACCTGTTGACAGAGGGGCAAGGAACTTATCTAACCCCTCACAGAGAGGGAGAACCCATGTCTCCCAACCACCAATACCAAAGTTTTCTCATCTCCACCAGCCAGGCCAGTGCTGGTGCTCCCTTCCCTGGGGAAACCCAGAGGTTTCTAACCTGGGTCGTTACAGTGGTTACGCTCCTTAGAGGGGCAGCCTGCAAGCTTGTCTTCTCGGAGGGCAGGAACAGCCAGGAGGGGGCATGGAGACTTTACCTGGACCCTGAAGGATGGGAGAAACTCATCCTCACGATGGTGAGGAGTGGGGACAGTGGAGGGCCCAGGAGATTGCCTGGGGACCAGGGCTGTGGCCGGAGGCCAGGGGTGGAGCCGCAGTGGCTGGTTCTGCCTCCACCGCCTCCAGGACGATGCCTTCTGCAAGGCCTGCCCTGCTGCGAGTGACGAGGAAGTCAATGGGCAGGGGTGCTCTGGACAAAGCACTGGCTTTTGAAAGCCTGAGTTCCAGCCCTGGAGCTCTCAGCTGCGGTCCTTGAGGTCAATCAGACAGCCCAGTGGGTCTCGTCCTGAGATGGCTTTCTGGCTCTGTGGTGGCAGGGACAACATTCCTAATCCCTCCCTCCCAGGCATATAGGAGTCTTTGCTAAATTCAAGCTGAGAATCAAAGACATCAGCCCTGGGCTACCTGGGAGATGGTGAGAATTCGAAGAGTTAAGTGTCCAACCACTGACTCCTTTTCTTCCTGGTCACTCTCCACCATAGTTCCACACAAGCCGTTGAAGAAAAATGATGATGAGTATGTTGTATAAGCTCAGAGACCTGGGGTGGGTCAAGGTCCGAGTCTGCTCTTTGTCTTTTTGGCAGTTATGGCATTACGTCCCCACCCCTGTGCACAGACTCCAAGAAACTTAGGTTCTGAAAGGGCACTCGGAGCTCCTGTAGTCCTCCCTTTCCTGTGCCTTGGTGCAGAAGCCCTCAAAGCGTGGTCCGTGGGCCGGCAGCATCAGCATCACCTGGGGACTTGTCAGAAATGCAAATCCTCAGGCCCCACCCAGACCTGCAGAGTCAGAAACCCTGGGGTGGGGCCCAGAAATCTGTGCCTTAACAAGTCCTCCGGGGGACTCTGAGGCACGGCCAAGGGTGAGAACCACTGGTCTTGTGCAAGCCCGCTTGGCAAAGGTGGTTGAGAATCTGGCCCATGCTGACACCCTCTGGAAAGGCCGTTCCACCCCCTGACTACTGCATGCCTCCTGGCCCCACCGAGACTGTGGGCCTGCGGCTGACATGGACCCCTCCTGCGGCAGCACTTCCACATACATAGCCATCGGGAAATGACGGTATTTAGCTGCTTTCTGAGCCTCCCTGAGATGTCAGCATGGGGGTTTGCTTTTAGCTAGTAGCAGACACCCTTAGCAATCAGCGTGGGCTTGTCGGTGGGCTTCACACAGACCCTCCGCCTTCTGAGCAACAAGGAAAGATCCTTTTTGCTTTTAAGGACCCCAGATGCACAGAATTAGGTTAATCTTAATTCTTGGTTCATGACCTACTGCCATCATTGGGCCATACACGGTTCACTTTTTTGCTCGTTTATTTATTAATACAGTGAATTCCTGCCCACTTTCCACCTAACCCAGGGACCAGAATAAAGTATTATTAAAGTAAGTAAAGTATCATTAACTAGAATGTAAATAGTAACTAGAAATAACACTATTTATTATTATTGGAATGTAAATACCTTAGTTAAGAAATAAATTACTAAAATATAAATATTACCCAGAAACATATTGTCAATAAATATGAGTATAATTAATAAATATAAGTAAATTAATTCACAGGCACATAATAGATCCCCGTGAGCTCACCACCTAACTCAATGACTTAAAAGCTATCGATACCTTTCAATCTACCTGGATGCTCTGCTCCTATCTTTGCCCTCCCTCCCTATCACCTCTAGATGAACACTGTCCTGAATTTTGTGTCCCTTATCTCTTTACTATCTTAGAAAAGTTTTATCACATGCTTGTGTTGGCCTAGACCATGTCGTATTGGTTGCTTTCAGCTATTTTTGAACTTCTTTCGAAGTATAGCCTGCTTATGTGGCCCCTCTTCATCAGCCCCCAACTGCGTTTCCGTCTCAGCCAGCAGCAGCTGGCTCTGGGGGGCCCGCACATCAAGTACTGCGCAGCTTGGAAATGATCCCTGTTAATGGCCTGACGCCTCCTCTCTGCAGCTCCAGGAAGGCACCCAGGGTTCCAGGCTGTGCCAGCCAGCAGGCCCAGCTGCCCCAACCCACTGCTTTGGTGGCACATACTAGGCATGTGATGGTGGTGGTGGTGGTTGGGGCTGGGATTGGAACTGGATCCCCAGGGCTGTTGTGTGATAGGTAGAAGGGCAGTAGGCAGAGGAGAAGAAGGTCTGGATTTGAGTCCCAGGTTTTTCCAGGATCAGCAAGGTAGGGTGATCAGGTGCTGGACATGGCCTTGAGCAAGTTACTCTCTGGGCCTTGGGCTTGTTATGTGTGAAATGACACCATTGGACCTCGATGGCCTGGCAGCCCTTTCTAGTTTTTTGCCACCCTGTGACATCGAGTCATTTTTGCAGGTCAAAGAAGCTTCTAGTTGCATAGTTTTTAATTCTTCAAAGAGCTTGTGAACCCTCTAAGGAATATAATTACAGATTTACAGCTCGAAACAGTATTAGATTCCATTTAGCCATTGGGAAGCGAAACAGGGAGCAGGACTCCACTTCCTTTCTAAAAGCACCAGGAAAATTCTTGTGAGAAGCCCTGCTCTGGTCACAACTCACAGGATGCTTCGCTCAGGTGCTAGGACCTGAGGTGGGTAAGGCTGTACTGGCTGCTGTTCCCTAAATTTAGGGCCATGTCTGGCACACGATCGGCACCTTGAGTAGATGATTGTTGAGTGAATGAATGAGCATGCACTGGAAAGGCCGCAGGAGCAAAACACAAACTGTCTGTAATTCAGAACTCAGAGAGTCTGTCGGGGAGGGGTTTCAGGCATGGAGAGCAGGGGTCCAGGTATTGAGAGTGTGAAGGTATCTTCATAGCAGGGAAAGCTGAGGGCTGGGGAGGAGGAGAAAAGACCTGTCCACTGACGAGAGCTCTAGATGTCTCCACAGCACTGTGGTGAGTGCTAACCCTGTGCAGAGCAAGTTTCTGGATGCTTCCCCAGGACATTCTAGGCCACTAGAGTCAGGCAGCACACCTTTGCAGGCTGCAGCCACAGTGTATGGATAAGTAAAATTGCATACCGTTCTCCATAGCGATGAAATAACCACCTAATGCTTCTTAGCACCCTAACATGGACCTAATAGCTTATAGGTAGGGTGCTCATATAATTAAGAACACCTTTGAGAGTGAAAGGGAGAGCTATTAATAATTATGCCAGGAAAACAGACAAGAACTGAACTTGTCCTGGGCATCACAGAAGGTTTGCTCACCCTTGGTACATAGGGTCTGGCAGAAGTAACGCCTGCCTGAGTGTGGTTGGTAGGGTAATAACGTGGATGTAATAGTTTATAGCTTTAATTGGAACATTTCACCTAAAATTTCATATGGTGTGTTTGAGTGTGATATTGCTATGTTACAGAATTATATGCTTATGATTTTGTCATAAAAGGTTCTGTAATTTAAAAAGGGGGGAGACGTTATTTGTGCCGGACCCCGTATCTCATCCTATCTAATCCTCACAGTGCCCCACAATCTGCCAGTGTAGAAAATGAGCCCCAGCGTCATGGTGCAAATCTGTGGCAAAGTGGGAACTGGAAACTGGGCCTGTTGTTGCCTAATTAAATATCTTTTCCACTGACACTCATCTAAGAGGTGTCATCAGATGAAAATAATTATGTTTGCTCAATGACTTCAGCCATAGCTAGTCATCTGCTTCACCTGGGGGAGATTTTTAAGTCTTTTAAGATTTTTAAGAGAGTGGCAAACCTACTCTCTTCCCACCTCCCAAAAATACTGAATTCAAATCCCTAGTAGAGTGAAAACATCTGAATTGCAGTAAGTTTCTTCTGGACACCTTATTGGAAGATTAGAACTGAGAAGACTGATTAGATCATTAGTCCATGGCTAATGGACCCATCACGGAAATGAGATGTCTGGGGACGTCCTTAACCTTTTGATGTTGATGTCAGTGGAGGAGGTCACCTTCTTCCAACCCAAAGCTGGCATTTTTATTTTCTTTGCTATCATCAGAGGCAGACTCCTAGGCTTGGTGGCTGGCATATCTGAGCCAGCGAAGTCTCTAGGACTCTCACAAGGCCTCTGATTAGGTGCCAGAAGGAAGATGCTGGAATCCCCTTGCCTGAAGTTCTTTAAGAACAGGAGAGAAGCCCTGGCTGGCGTGGCTCAGTGGATTGAGTGCTGGCCTGCAAACCCAAAAAACAGGAGAGACACCTGTCTGAGCTGCTGTAGGTGGAAGTGGGGGTGAGAGTGCTGTCAGTCATACTGTGTACTGCTCTTCTCCACATTGAGACTGTGTTTTGGCAATTTATTTAGAGGTAGTTGGCAGGGAAGGCGCTGGGAGCAGGTAGACTTCACCTGTAAACAGAAGTATGCCTTAGAGGCCAGGAAGGCTGGGTATGTTTGGGGCTCCGGGCTCTGAGAGGCACAGATTGCATGTTCATGATCTTCCTTTGAGCTCTTCCAAATGTTCAGGCTGCTTCCCCCTCCACGACCTTGAGTTTGCACTGATTTCCCACATGCACACACTGAAGGCTACACAAGGCTATTATCCAAACCACTGACATTTGATCGAGCCAGTTCATTGCAAAGGGCAAAGAAAGAGAGACTCTTCTCCCTCATTAAAATGGGGCTTGAAAGATCTTAGAGGTCACCTGGGCTGACTTGGTGCATGATAAATCGCAGGTCAGTGGCCCTCAGAGAGCCCATAAGACTGTGATACGGCTCCAATTCTTTCTGGTGAATTAAAAATCTGCCTTCTGCCCCGGCCGGTGTGGCTCAGCGGATTGAAGTGCCAGCTTGCAAACCAAAGGGTCACAGCTTCGATTCCCAGTCAGGGCACCTGCCTGGGTTGCAGACCAGGTCCCCGGTAGGGGGCGCATGAGAGGCAACCACACGTTGATGTTTCTGTCCCTCTCTTTCTCCCTCCCTTTCCCTCTCTCTAAAAATAATTTTTTAAAAATCTGCCTTCTAGTAATTCCCACCAAGTAGCCTTTGTTCTGCCTCCAAAGCCAATAAGGCCACATAGAAGTCTTTCCATGTGACAGCTTTCTGTAGTGTTTGAAAGGCACTTATTATGTTCTCCCCACATCTTCTCATCTTTAGCTCTGGTCCTAAGCAAAGAGGAAATCAGTATTAATGAGTCCTGTATCCTGGTGGAGGAAGGTAAGAGCCTGAATGGCCAAGAGGAACTTACTATAAGATGGGTTCTTCTATAGTCCATAGGTTCTAAAGCCCCCAGTGTAACTGAACATCTATGGGTGCTTTGAAGCATCATGGAAAGTCTATCTACTCTGGTTTTATACCAAGTAAATCATTCATTTATTCAGGACTTACAGATCTGCTAAGTGTGGTGGTAAACACTGAGGATTTCACAAATGAACAGGCCCGGCATGGCCCCGGCCCTCACGGAGATCGCAGCCTTGTGGAGACACAAACTAATGGGGGGAAGAAAGGCATTTATGCCGCATCATGACAGACACCCTGGTAACACAGCTCAGGGTGCCCTTATCCAGGTGGGTGGTCAGGCAAGCCTTCACAGAGGAAGTGACCTTGAAGGATGAGGAAGGGAGAGCCTGGCGAGTCGTGAGTAAGGAGGGAAGAGTGTTCCGAAGACAGCTGCTGCTGAGGAAGAGGGCCCATTAGCCAGATCTCTCATTTAGCTACAGAATTTGTAGCATGCTGAGTGGGGACGGGTGGGACTTAATGGTAAATAGAGTGGGGGTGCAAGTGTCAGCGTGGCTTTGGGTCACGCAGGAGGTGTGAGGTGTGCACCAGCGTTAGGGCTGTGGAATGAAAATCATCTCTCACTTCGATTTGATCCAGTTAGGAAGGCACAGCTGAAACCCCTGGCAGGCCTGGGCCAAGGGTACTAATTTTGGTTCTAGGGCAGAGAAGCAGGTAGGGAAAGCTATTTGTAGGACTGGGCTGTCAATAGAGCTGGGGAAACTGGGTTAGCTGTGGAGTTTGCATAAATGATGCCATTTAAGGGGAGACAGGATGGCCTACTCTACAAATCTCTTGCCCACGCTGTCTGAAAGTCTTCACTCTGTTGAACTAATGGGGGGGGATTCACAGTAGCATTCTGAGATTCATTTGTGTTACAGAGTTTAACCAGTGAGAGGATATTCAGCCTCCACCCCTTGGCATGAATTTGGAACATCATCTTGTTCTTTTCTGCTCCACAGCTAAGACCCGCTGCCCTGAGGGATGGGGATCTGATGGAAGGAGGGATCACTGGGGCTTGGCGAGGCGGGGGAAGTTCTGGTGGGAGCTTGGAGTCTAGCTACAGGGGCTGGGCGCCTGACCCAACAAGAATGTTGTGTGGCGGTCAGAGTCGCAGAGGAAACCCAGCAACTTGTAGGCAGGGTCCCAGCCTCAGCTTCTCTGGAGACGTCTTCTCTGACTCTCCTGTCCTACCTCCCCGGCCTTCGCTCCTCAGCCCCTGACGCCCCCTACACCCACTGGAAGCAGACTGTTTTCTACTTGGAAGATTACCTCACCGTCCGGAGGGGGGAAGAGCTCTATGGGACCATCTCCATGAAGCCAAATGCCAAAAATGTGGTGAGTGCTACAGCAGCCCCTGTGTGCGCAGGCAATCAGAGAGGAGAAGGGACCGCAGTGCCAGGAGCCACTCGCCCGGGGGCCCTATGTGCCTCATGCACAATCAGGAAAGTTGCCGCAGGAGGCAGCAAGAGGCTGGGCTTGGATGTAACTAGGTATGACCGAAGGACTCCAGTGTTGGCCCCTTAAAGCTCAGGGATTAGAGACTTTCTAGCCTCTACTTCCCCCACAACCCCAACTCTCTCGGCCTGAGCACAGGTTCTAGCTCTTCATAGAGGTTGAGAACAAAGGCTGTTGCCATGGGTTTCACCTTATTAAGGACGAGCTGAGCCAGGAAATAAGTTTCCGGTGGCCCAGGCGAAGTCTGGTTTGCATGTCTTCAGCTGGTGTAGTGGGTTGGAGACGGTGGGAGAAATTCTTTTCGAGCCACCCTGGGTGTGGGCGAGTGTACTAAGAGTCTACAGAATGCCTCGAGGGTTGTGCGACAGAGGATTCACGCACCCCACGTGGCATTCTTTCAGGATGAAATCAGAGGGAACAGTTTATATTAGGACAGGAAGGATTTAGGTTAGGAATCAAAGAACTTCCTGTGAAGATAACGAGGCACCAGAGTAGATCCCCAAGGGCTGTCCCTGGGAACTCCTCAGCTAACAAACCTGAGGACACACAATAGTTACCCACCCATCCACCTGCAGGGAGGGGAGTGGTATTGTCACTTCTGACCAGACTAATATGGGGACCCTTTGCTTCTTCTTCACAGCGAGACCTCGATTTCACAGTAGACTTGGACTTCAAGGGACAGCTGTGTGAAACATCTGTATCTAATGACTACAAAATGCGTTAGCACACGTGGGAAGCTGCAGAGAGTGAGCGAGAAAAACATTCTCGCCTCGATCTGCGGCACTGTGACAAGGAATACTGTTTGCAGGACTACACGCTCGAGTATCAGAGTTTTAAACTCTGCCTTGAAGATTGGGGAACTCACCAGGGCTCCCGTGGGCCCTGACTCTGGACAGACGGCCTCCGGCTCCTCAGCTCTGCTCTGTGAGCCCTTCACAAAGGCTTTGCTGTCGCTGATCAAGAGCGACCTCGTGGCTGGGCCTGGGGACAGAACGCACCCCTGTATCCCCATTGTCCTCCTGTACTGTGAATCTCCGGATCTTCCAAGTTTTGCATGCTGCAGGCATCTAGGGCAGATCGCTTCACTAGAACCTGGAGGCTAGTGTCTTTGATAGCATAAGCCAGATTCTGTCTGTGCGGTGGTATGTGCGTGCGTGTGCGCATACAGCATATACGGGCGTCGATTTACCCACAACACCGTATATGCACGCACATACAACCACTGGGTTCACCCACGTGTTCATTCAGGGCGTGTGCGCGCACATGTGCGTAGAATATATATTACTCTCAGAGGAGATTTTGTTGCTTTCGAATAGGATTTTGTTTTGTGATTAGCTCTCTTCTCCCCCGTCCCTTACCAGATGTAAGCAGCTATGAAACGTTCTCTGTACTATCTCTGGTCTCCTTTTGACTAGACCGTGGCTCCGAACCTGAGCACAGTCCCACGCACTCTGTGGGCGCTCAATAAATGCACATGACAGTGAAGCAATGGGATGGCTGTGTTCCTGGTGCCTTGGAGTGGGAGGGCTGGGCGCGGAAGTCAAAGGCCATAAGGAGCTGAAGTCAAAGCAGCAGCACCTTGGTTGCTCCCTGCTCCAGAAAGGTAAGCTCCTCAGTAGGAGTGACAGCGAAGTCGGGAGTGGCTGAAAGGCACCTCCCCGCACACTCTCAGAGGGTAGGAAGAGGGCCCCAGAGCTGAGGTGGGAGAACATGAGCTAACCAAGGGTGCTCTAGGAGGGGAGGCCGCATGTAGCCTGAAGGGAAGCTAAGGTTGGGAGCAGGAATCCGGGATGTGCGCACTGCTGGGAGGGCTAAGAGAAAGCAGGAGATGGTGGCTGGGCTTGTGGTCCTGAGTGGCTGGGCAGAGACTGGGACAGGGACTGAGGGAAAGGCCAATAGGCCAGTGATGGGACATTTCTTGTCCAGGGTGCTGAGAGTTTGCAGCACCACAGAGGGTGTGAATGATCTCATCCCAGCCCCTCACCCCTGGGCCAGTACCCAGCCTGGCCTGTCACCCTCTGCATCAGCAGGCACCCACCCACCTTGAACGGAGCTTTTCCGGCGAGCTCGGAAGAAAGACATTTGGTCCTTGAGATGTCCCCCAGTTTCCCACCACAGCTCCCTTCCCCAGTGTGGCTGGTAAATCTCCAGTCCCCCCCTCCAAGTTCTTCATCCCGGCCACCCCTAAGATTTTGGACTCCAGTCCCATCATGGAGAGGACAGAACCGGATGAGAGACTTCCATGGCTGGGATTTGGCTACCTAGGGAAAAGGTGGGCACTTCACCCGTGGAGAGGGACCCAGGCCTAGCTGCCTTGAATATTCAATTACCACGTAGCATGCAGGCCTGCCTTTCTCGAGTGGGGGAGGAAACGGGGCCAGGCCCCCGGGCCATGGAGTCTAGCCCGGCTGTACCTTCAGTGCAGTGTGGACCTTGGGCAAATCACGCCACATTCTTTGGGGTCAGCCTTATCGCCACTGCAACAAGGGAACCGGACCAAGTGAATGGTTTCCACACTGTGTCCTGGGGGGCCCTGGGGCTTGTGAGAGGTGCCAGGGACAGCACGGGCAGAGCTCTGGGTGTCCCCTCCCAAGATTAAAAGTAAAAATTCTTTTTTCCTTTTTCTGTTTTTATTTTTTATTTTTTGGAAAAAGAATTCTACTATAGAAAATGAATATAAACTAAAAAAATGAAAAGGAATGAAGACCAAAATCAAACACCTTTGAAAACGACTTATGTAGGTGACTCAGAGCTCTGCCCGGCCCTAATGCTCTGAGGCAAGTACTGTCTTTGACCCTCTCTCTTCCCTTCCCTCCTGCCCACCAGGCCTGTGCAGTTTCACCTAAAGCCCTTCCTGCAGCCCAAAAGGCTGTTGGGTCTTAGGTAGGCACCTACCACCTGGCCCAGAACCACATTTTCACTTGCTAGCGCCTTTATGTTATCTCCTGCCCTCACTGGCTCTAAAATATTCTTTCACTCAGAAAGAATGAATAAAATATTCATTGTCACTCAGAAAGGGAGGCAGCTCTGAATTTGAAAAGGGGCCTCTCCAGGAGCACATAGCCCTGCAGATGGGGAGCCCTGTAGATGGATGGATTTCACTTACTCCTTGGCCTGGTGCCTTTGTGCAGTGCACACAGCGCAGTGGTACTCAGAGGCCCTGAGGGAAGGAAGCTGGGCCCCTTGCAGCCCTTGTTTCCATTAGAGACCTCTCAGGGAAACTTCTAGCCTTAGTCCAAGTTACAGCATCTCTGTGGACAGAAATACAATGTCCTTTGCCAGAACTGGTGTTTTGATTTGTTGGATTTTGGTTATTCCTTAGCTTCAGAGACAGGTGTTCTCACCTGTGTCATCCTCCCCAATGCAAGAGACAGTTCAGGGTCTGGGAAGGGAAAGGGGCCATTTAGAGCAAGTGGGCCAGCGGACAGAGCCCAGGATGGGAGGAGGCCTTGGCTTGCCGGGGCATGGGTCTCCTGGAGATGATAGTGACCTTAAAAATGATAACTGACTCCAGTAGCAGTCGCCCCTCCCTTTCATAACTCTCTGGCATCTACTTCCTTGTTGGCTTCCCCAAAGCCTTGGAAATTAGGCTTGAGGTGCTCCCCACCGACCTTATAGCGGAGGCACTGAGACCCAGGAGGAGGAGAGGAGCTGAGGTGCAGCTGGGCAGTGGCGAGCCCAAGTCCCGCTCAGCATGCCCTCTGCTGACCACACATCTCCCTCTGACCCTCTGGCCAGGGGCCACTCTTTGTACCTTGAGACGAATAAAGTGAAAATCGTGTAATGCTTTTTGTCTATGTGTATTAAACAATAAAAACCGGGAAACTTAAGAGGGGACAACAGCGCCTGGGCTAGAAGAGGAAAGGGGTTGCGGGAGGAGGGGGGTGGGGTCCCAAGGGGGCATTCTAGAGAGGCCCCGCTGGTGGGTTTTCGCTGTGCTGAGAGTCAAGGAGTCCTGGGCTCTGCCTGGCCTTGAACGGCAAGGCCCTCCAGCTTTGTGGGGAATCTCATCCACGGTCAGAGGCGCAGACTCCTGCACTGCCAAGAGCCAATGAGGATAAAGGCCTCTCAGGGGTTCAGGGGGTTGGGACCTGCCAGCATCCCTGACCCTCCTGGCAGATAGGAGGCCAGCTAAGAAAAGGCCCAGCAGTCCTTAGGGCCTCTCCAGGATTCAGAGTTAAAAACAGTCTCCGCACAGCTTGCCCTGGCCCTGGGTCTTCAGCCCCTGCCACCCCTTCCCCCGCCTCGCCTCCTGGGCTGCAGGAGGGAAGCCTGGGAGGCATGAAGGAGTAAAACCCACAACAGCCCCTCCCTCCTGCCCCCGGGAATGCTCCTGCGGGAACTGTAATTTCTCTCTGATTCAGTGGGAAATAAGCAGTATCTGCTCTCAGCATGTTCTGAATAGAAGTTAGTGTGTAAGGTGAGGTTCTGGCATGAAAATAGAGATGCTATAAGAATGGCTTTACTTGTAAAACTTGTTTGTTCCCCAGATCTGCCTTTTTTTCATTGTATTTTTTCCATTACCATTTAGTCTCCTATACACCCCTTCTGCCCCACAGTCACCACACTGCTGTCCATGTCCACGAGTCCTTTTTTCCTTTTTGCTCAATCCCTCCACCCCTGACCGCTGCCCCCTACTACTAGCTGTCATCCCGCTCTCCATCTATGAGTCTGTCCCCATTTTCTTTATTATTTCAGTTTGTTTATTAGATTCCACATGTGAGTAAAGTCATATGGTATTTGTCTTTCTCTGATTGGCTTATTTCAGTTAGCACAGCGTTCTCTAGGTCTTTATTTGAGTTAGCGCAATGTCCTCTAGAAGAAAAAATTTCTTCTTTGTTATGGCTGAGTAGTAGTCCATTGTGTAAATGTTCTATAGTTTTATCCACTCATCTACTGATGGACATGTGGGCTGCTTCCACATCTTGATATAGGGGTGCTTATGTACTTTTGAAATAGTGTTTTGGGTTCTTTCTGATATATTCCCAGAAGTGGGATTGCTGGGTCAAAAGGCAGATCCATTTTTAATCTTTTGAGGCAATATTTTATCAGATATATCTCCCCAGGCAAGGGAAACAAAAGAAAAAATAAACAAATGGGACTATCTCAAACTAAAAAGTTTTTGCACAGCAAAGGAGACCATCAACAAAATGAAAAGACAACCCACTGAATGGGAGAACACATTCAGGAATACATCTGATAAGGGGTTAATATCCAAAATTTATAAAGAACTTACAAAACTCAACACCAAAAAAACAAACAACCCAATGAAAAAATGGGCAAAGCACCTGAATAGACACTTCTCCGAAGAGGACATACAAATAGCCAATAGACATATGACAAGGTCACTAATCATCAGAGAAATGCAAATTGAAGCCGCAAGGAGGTACTATCTCACATCTGTCAGAATGGCTATCAGCCACTGTGGAAAGCACTATGGAGACATCTGCCTTTTTTCCTTTTCTTTTCTTTCTTTCTTCTTTTTTTTTTTTTTTTGAGACTGAACAAAAGCCATTGGTGACTCTCTCCCTGTCACTCTTCTCCCTTCCTGGGGAACATCTCCCTTTCATTCATCCTTTTCCCGGGCCTGCAGCTGTGCTGCCTCTTTTGTGGTCTCATTTGGGCTTGTTTGTACCTGGGCCACTCTGTGCCTGCGCTGAGGTTCATTGCAGGCTTGGTCTCTCTTCCCCACTAGATCACAAGTTCCAAGGGCAGGAGTCTGCTTCCTCCTGTCTGTGGCACAGGTTGGAGATTCCAGGGTGATAGCTGACCAGCTCGATTCCTGCGGGACATGTCCGGGAGTGACTCTAGAACCACCAGCCTCTTGTCCTTCCGGCTGTGCCCTGGGGAAATGCTGACATTTTCTTTTCTTTTGTAAAAGCCACTCTGCGAAGGCCGTCTCCCCCTTGCCAGGCCCTGCCTGTTTTCCTGCCTCAGCAGCCTTCCTCTCCTCTTTGCACTACACCTACCACCACATCTCCAGGCCCAGCCTGGCTCCAGACCTCAGTAAGGGGATGAAATTAAGCCAGACATCTCAGTCCATCCCTGTTCTTTGAGGTGGTCCCTGGCCAGGTCTCATATCATTGGCTAGCTGCCCTGCCTTGATCTCCTATCTTTAAGTCCCAGGTCCTCTGTGGTATGCGAGTTTCACCTTCTTCTTGTAACCCACACACCTCCCCGCCCCCACTACACAGAAGGTCCTCAACCTGGCTTCTGGAGCCCTCTTCCTAAAGACAGGATTTTCTGGATCCTTGCTACCGGCCTAGAGTCTTGAATGACACCTCCTGCGCACTTGGTTTCTAAGTGCACCTCACCTGTGAGGTACCCTAGCTTGCCTTAGACCCTCAGGCTGTCCCATGTCATGTCTGATCCCTGGGCCTGTGGTCTTGTGACTGTCAGGATAAGCCTGACTTCCTAAGGATGGGTCATCTCCTCATGCCTGTCTGATCACAGTTGCTGTGCCCAGCTCCGCGTCTGGAGCCTCCCAGTCTGCCCTGTCTTGGTCCATTGAAAGAAATTGGCCCATATTTAACTAAGGCTCAGACACAGCATGTTCAGTGATCAGAAGTCCAGCCAACAAACATTTATTAAACACTTAACGGGTTCCAGCTCTGAGCTGGGCATAGCAATGCAGCAGTGTCAGCAGGTACTGTCCCGGCCCTCACAGCAAGTGCTGCCTTCTTGTCAGGTTCTGGGCAGACCTGCTCCTGCCTAAATACTGAGAAATGCAGTCCCTTATCCATCATGCCTAGCCAACTCCTCTCTACTCTGTCCCACCCAGTGAGCCATCTCTAGCCTTAGCCCAGCTCAGCGACATAAACTGTGTCAGGGTAGGAGGTGAAGCATGTTGCTTCCTTAACATCTCTCAGTCCGTAAGTCTACGAAACCAAGGGAGAGTATGTCCCCACTATCTGCAAATTCCACGGGAGGATCCAATTCGCCAGTTTTAGAGAAGGAGACCTCAGACCCCTGTTTATCTTAGCAATAGGTGATTTCTTTTTTTAAAGTATATTTTATTGATTATGCTATTATAGTCGTCCCATTTTTTTCTCCCCTTTATTCCTCTCCACCCTGCACCCCGTTTCCCACCAGCATTCTGCACCTTAGTTCATGTCCATGGGTTGTACATGTAAGTTCTTCGGCTTCTCCATTTCCTATACTGTTCTTAACCATCTCCTGTCTATTTTGTACCTACCATTTATGCTTCTTATCCCCTCTACCTTTTCCCCCTTTCTCCCACCTCCCTATTCCCACTGATAACCCTCCATGTGATCTCCATTTCTGTGATTGTGTTCCTGCTCTAGTTGTTTTCGTTTTTGCTTTTAGGTTCAGTTGCTGATAGTGAGTTTGTTGTCATTTTACTGTTCATAGTTTTGATCTTCTGTTTCTTAGATAAGTCCCTTTAAGATTTCATATAGTAAGGGCTTGGTGATGATGAACTCCTTTAACTTGACCTTATCTGGGAAGCACTTTATCTGCCCTTCCATTCTAAATGATAGCTTTGCTGGATAGAGTAATCTTGGATGGAGGTCCTTGCCTTTCATGACTTTGAATACTTCTTTCCAGCCCCTTCTTGCCTGTAAGGCTTCTTTTGAGAAATCAGCTGATGGTCTTATGGGAGGTCCTTTGCAGGTAACTGTCTCCATTTCTCTTGCTGCTTTTAAGATTTTCTCCTTATCTTTAATCTTGGGTAATGCAATTATGATGTGCCTTGGTGTGTGCTTCCTTGGGTCCAACTTCCTTGGGACTCTCTGAGCTTCCTGAACTTCCTGGAAGTCTATTTCCTTTGCCAGATTGAGGAAGTTCTCCTTCATTATTTTTTCGAGTAAGTTTTCTATTTCTTACTCTTCCTCTTCTCCTTCTGGCACTCCTATGATGGGATGTTAGAATGTTTAAAGTTGTCCCAGAGGTTCCTTGGCCTCTCCTCATTTTTTTTTTTTTTTTTTGAATTCTTGTTTCTTCATTCTGTTCTGGTTGAATGTTTATTTCTTTCTTCTGCTGAAAATCATTGATTCAAGTCCTGGTTTTTTCCCTTCACTGTTGGTTCCCTGTATATTTTTCTTTATTTCGCTTTGAATAGTCTTCACTTTTTCCTCTATTTTGCAACCATACTCAACCATTTCTGTGAGCATCCAGATTACCAGTGTTTTGAATTCTGCATCTGATAGGTTGGCTATCTCTTCATCGCTTAGTTTTATTTTTGGAGCTTTGATGTATTCTTTCTTTTGGGCTTTATTTTTTTTTTATTTTTTATTTTTTGTCTCTGGCATGCCTATTATGCTGTAAAGGGTGGAGCCTTGGGTATAAGCCAGGGCAGAGCAACCCATGTGTTGCTTTGTGGCGCTATATGTAGGAAAGAGGTCTCGGAGGAAACAATACTGCTTAGTCAGCTCTCTGGGGCTTTCAGCCACTTCCCTGCTACACACAAGCAACTTGGGCCCTTCTGATGCTGATTCCTGGGTGGGTGGGTTTGTGTACATTCTAGGACCCAGAGGGTCCCTCCAGTGAACTCTCCTGTGAGGCAGGGAGTTTCTCCTGCTGCCTGAACCACCACAGGTTCTTACAGTCAGAAGATTTTAAGACTTCCTTTTTCCACGCTGGAACCCTGGGCTACACAGTCTGTCTCACTCCTCTGTTGTTCCTCCCAGTTTATCTACATGCAAATGTGGGACTGCCAGCTGCCGTCTTGCCCATCAGGTCCTCCAGCCACCACCTTGCCATGTCCCTTCTGCCCCGGCTTCCCATCTCCACACCTCCTACCAGTCTGGATGAATGTTTCTTCTTCAACTCCTTGGTTGTTGGACTTCCATACAGTTTGATTTTCTGGCAGTTCTAGTTGTTTTTTGTTTTTAAATTTGTTGTTGTCCCTCTTTTGGTTGTGCAAGGAGGCAAAAATGTATCTCCACCTTGGATGGAAGTCCAATAGGTCATTTCTAACAGTAGAAAGTGGAAAGTGCCTTTTCCAACCACTAAGCTGTAGCTAACACCTCAGCTTCAAAGCAGCCAGAGCAAACTGTGTAGAGAAATGCCCAGGATGCTGGCTCATTAGACCCAGGTCTCTTGTTGTCCTCACCTGGGAAAACAAGTGACAGCCACTAGACAACTCATGACATGAGGTTTAGAGCCAAAGGACCAAGTCAAATCCCATCACTGCCACTTACTATGTGGCTTTGGGTAAGTCGCTCTATATCCATGAAACTCAAAAGGATATAACTCAGATAAAATGGAAAAAAAAAAAAAAGGCCGTTTTGGCAACTGTAAAGTACAATGGAAAATCCAGTTATAATACTATTTTAATAATACTTCTGCCCTGTATTTCACCTCTGTTATTGAGAAGTACACCAGATGCCAGGCCTGAGGCCTGTGCCCCTGGAAAGTGCTGGAGTGTGGCAGGAGTTGCCATCACAGCCTCAGGTGGCAGCTGACCAGCCCCCAGGGCCACTGACTTTGGCTCAGAGTTCAAGGACAGCACTGTAGGTGGCACACATGTATAGTTTTTACAAAAAGCCCTGGCCTGTTCATGGCTCTGGTTCGTTAGCTCTTCAAAGTCTTCACAGTGGCTTGTGGAGTTCTTAAAGCCAGTCTCCCAGCCCTTGGGCAGGTGACAACGGGCTGGCATCTATACATGTGACCTTTCATTAGAACCAAAAGAGCCTCAATAACTGAGACGTTGCAGCCCCACCTGGGGCACTCCGGGCAGGGCCTCACCTTCTGACTCCGTTGACCTGCATTTCTAATCACAAGGGCTTCCTGGTGACCTTGAGGCTGAGCCTAGTGTCTATGTCTAATGCCCATTCACATCCCCTGAAGAAGAGCAGTAGTCATCCAAAGCTGACTTTATTTGGGAATCCAACACATGCTGCCTTTCCCAGGAGAATTTTTCTTCTTGTCAGGTTTGGTTTAGATCAATAATATGTTGAGCCTGTGTGCTCCAGCACCTAATCTCTTAGGTGGCCAGAGTTAGTGGCTCTGAAGCACATCCTGGGGACCAGCAAGAGGGATGAGTTGGGGACCAGGTTGAGAACCCTGTCATGACTGCAATGACAGCCGCATAGATGCTTGAGAGTTGTCTGACAACATTTAATAAGAAATAACCAGCCAAATCCCCTTGTCATAAATTGTCATCAGTGTGGTAGAAGCAGGTGTCACTATGCCATTGTGAGTCAAAAGGCTTTGGAAGAACAGAACAATAGGGATCCTTTTCTGTGCCCAGGGCCAGACTGAGCCCAGCTGGAACCAAGAGAGCTAAGTGAGTTGTCTCTCCCAACTTCCTCTATTCCATTCCTATTTTTCAGGGCTTTCCTGTCTAGCAGACATTATGCTAGGCACTGGAAATACAACAGGGAACAAAACAGATGCCAGTGTGCTGGAGGAACAGCCCCTAAACAAGAGTGATAAATATTATGAAAAAGAAAGTACAGAGGCTGCGGGAATAACAGACTGTTCGGAGATCAAGAAAACCTCTGTGACAGCATGACCTTAAACAGAACAAGGAGAAGGGGAGAGGAGGGACAGGGAAAGGAGGGGTGGCATGTGCTGAGGCCCAGCCCAGAGGAGTCTGGAGAGCGTGGCAGAGCCGAACATTTGAGAAGAGCAGAGAACAAGGAAAGATGAGGGCCCAAGGGAGGGCAGTGAGGAGAGAGGCTTGAGATGCAGCCGGGGCCCAAGGTCAAGAACCTTGCGAACAGTGTCAAGGATACTTTTTCCTTGGGCACCGAGAAGACAGTACCGGCTTTTAATGAGGAAAGTGGCAGGACAAGATTTGTATGCCACACATGCTCACCATCTAATGAGTTCAATTTGGGAGTCATTTCCCCAGGAAAATGGCAAAAGACTTAACCTATTGCCTGCTTCAGAAAATCAGCCATAGGAAAGATACATATAAAACTGGCAGAACCTCTAGGAGCCACTGGGGAGAACAGAGACGGAGGACTCCTTGGGTGGTTGATTTATGGAAAGAGGCTCGAATACAGATCACTTTATTGTAGGACTGCTTCCTTCACCAGTTGGGAATCTGCATGGGGCAACCTGTGAAACTCCGAGATCATTTGCATTATCTTTTCTGGTGTCACATCACCCTGTCCTTCCCACAAGGACAGCCTCCCCTCAGGTCAGCAGGTGCTATTGTCTGGGAGATGGAAGTTGATTGGTAGGGTCTGGCTCGGCTGTCTCCCAGCCCAGGCAGCTGTTTCCAGGGGAGTATAATGCTTGACCTCACTTCCAGCTCACAGGTGTATACTTGAAGGGTGTTTCAGAGGCTCCATGGATCCTCTAATGGGTTTCTGATATTAAGACAGTTGCTTCCTGGCCATGGCTGGTTAGCTCAGTTGGATAGAAACATGATTACTTGAAGCCAAAGATACAGGCTTCACACACTTGCTCCTCAGTTTCATGGTCATAGGTCACACCTTGAAACTCCAGCCGGCCTTGAGGATAAATAAACCTGGGGTTGAAGCCTGGTTCTTCCAGCCAATGGCTCTGAGACCTGCAGCAAGTTCCTGGAGCTCCCTGTTCCTGTGTGACCTCTTCCCCTATTCAGCAGGGATGATAATACACACCCTTCTCACAGGGTTGCTGTGAGTGTTAGGTGAGAGAGCCTAAGATGACCACGTAATGCACCCTTGCACTGTGCAATGCATGCAGCTGCTTATCAAGGGCAGTTTCCTGTTCTGAAACTGAGGGTCCCAGATGAGAACGTGCAGATGGACCTGGGCTCTGCCAGGAAGGGAAGGAGGAGCAACTTCAGCAGAGTGTCTGGTCACAGTGCATTAGAGAGCTCACCTCATGGGGCCAGAGGGAAAAGGCTCAATCCTCAGTTGCTTGGGAACAGTTCAAAAAATGGTCTTGGAGATGCCTGGATAAGAGAGGCTGCAGGAGATCAGGGCAAGACCAGGGCAAGACCAGGGCCTGGGGTAAGCTGAGGTCACTAAACATGATTCGACCTGAGGCCACCTGCTGCACTGGTGCAGAGCTCACACCTGGTCACGGTGGCAGGAGGCTTCCCAGGGTGTCATAACTGAGGACCCACAGTCACTCAAGAGCAGAGGAGCATGGGGCGTGGTGAGTGTGGACTCTGGAGCTGGGGACTGAATTCGAACCCCGAATCTCCCATGCCTGGCTACATGACCTTGAGCAAGTCAGTTAACCTTTTTCTGCCTCAGTTTCCTTAACCTGTAAACTGGCGGTCATCCTGTTTTCTTCCTCAGAGGAAGATGGTAAGAGTCAAATGCGAGCTGTGCCTAGGACGAGGTAAGCATTCCCTGTGTCAGCTGTTACCTCATGCCCACCAGCCATGGCTCTGACTTACACCAGGCTGTGAGCGCCTCCGGGACTTGAACATGTTGGCTCCTCCGAGCCTCACACTTGGCTCCTTGTGGCCCTGAGTGAATATCTGTGCCCATGCTTACCAAGCTTAGTGCCAGCATCTGTTTTGTCATTAAGAGTCAGCATCTTCCCTCTGACTGTAATGTCCCCATCCCCCACTAGACTGTGTCGTCCTGGAGCGGAGGTTCTGTATCTCCCTCAGGTGTGTAGTTCAGTGTTCAGTACAGCCCTGGCCCGTTATAGGTGTTCAGTAAACACTTGCCAGGGGAGTAGATGATGACTTGCTGCCGTGATGCTCCTGTCCGTTGCCAGTGCACCTGCTGCTCCTACTCTGGGAATCTACTGTGTGGCCTTGAGGCGGGTACTGTTCCCGTGTAGACCTCAGTGTTCTCATTTACAAAATGAAGGCATTAACTTACAATGGTCTCTAGGTCCTCACCCAGCTTCAAGCATTTGTGATTTTTCTAACTCTGTGGCCCCACAGCGCATACTTTATGAACTTGAACTCAGGACTCTCCAAGTAGATCTTGACCTTTTACTGGAGGAGAGTAGAACAGCTGCTGGGCTCTTGGAGGGGCAGGGATCAGGGTGAGAAATAATGGTTCGAGGAGGAAATGAAGCCCCTGCCAGAACGGCAGAAAGAATTCTGGAGGCGTTGCCAATGAAGAGCCAGAGGAAATGAGAAGGAAGTCCAGGATGCTGGGCTCCTCCAGGCGCTTGACTGCACTTTATTAGTCTGTGGCTCTGCTGAAATGGGACTATCTCTTGGAGAATCATTTTAATAACTGTCAGGAAATGGAATTAAGGATGGTGGCTGCTAGCTGGTCAGGGCCGGGTGACTATCATCCAGGCGGGGAGTTAATTTGGCTCTGCTAATATTGCCTATTGATTATCTCTGATTAGAACCCCTTTCATGTTTCACCCCCCAAGTGCTTCTCATGAGTGGGTCTTGAAGATGTGGGCTGCTGAGGAAGATGAGGGGAAAGCAGGGGCAGTGGGGATGGGCAGGTGTCCGGGCTCAGGGGGCCTCGGCGAGATGACCGAAAGATGGTAGCTGTGGGCGAGCCATGCGATGGCATCTAAACACAGAGTGGCTCTTGCACCAGACTCCATGATCCTGGGCCAGAGAAGTCTGGGCTTACTAGCCTTGCTCTAGACGAGGTCCGCACACTCCCTGAGCCTCAGTTTCCACAGAGAGAAAATGATTCACAGAGGGTGTTGTGTAAGAGACTCAGAAACTCTCAAGTGCCTACACTTGTGGGTTTTCTGTATCCCCCCCCGCCGCCACCTGGCGCAAGCACAGTGAGCTTTGATTATTCGTGGGCATGGAGAAAACTATGGCCTGGAAAACTCAAAGTAGTGGGTGATATAAAATTTGATTTTATTTGATTTGGGGTTTGTAATATATGACGCCCAAGTCCCTACCTTTTTCTGAGAAATCCCCTTTCCTAAGTTTCTCTGGATTTAATTGCAAAAACTCAATGTTTGAGATTTAATGACAAAGTATGGGGTGGGAAAGTTCTGGGCAGCCCAGAAGCACACTGGACTGTGGGAAGGCAAAGGGGGAAGGCTGAGATTTAAAACATGGCCTGGCTCGCAAATTCAGGACATGCTGAGGGCTGAGGTTGGTTGGTTATGGAGTTCTTTCTTCCTCTTCCCCCCTCCCCCCTCCTGGTCCACTTTTACTGCTGTGCTCCAGCCTTGCCCCCGTCCTTCCACTCCACTCTCTTTAAGCACAGTTGTAAATAGGACCTTGTGGCCCCACTGTTAATATCCCTCCGATGGCTCCTGTCACCTACAGGATGGTATTGAAACCCTTCTGATCCAGGAGAGCAGCTCTCAAGTTTTGGCCTCTACTGCTTACATCCCCAGTTCACTCTGGAAGCCAGATTTCAACCAGCTCCAGACTCGTCACCCCATGCCCTATGCCAGCCACACCAGCCTCACGCCCAGCACCGGAGGGTCACCAAGCCGGCTCCCTCTCCAGCAGCCCTTCTCTCCCCTCTGTATTCCTGACTGTTGAACTATTCCCTTTCCTTCTTTGCCTGAGGGCTTCCCCTTGATTTCACTTCCCAGACTATCACTGAATCCTTTGTTAAAATGGGGCTGTCTCCACCCACCTTCCCTCTCCACATCCAGGGGCAATTTAATCCTGCTGGTATCTCACTTCCCACAGTGTTCTGCACAGTCTGTCTCATTTTCTACCTATTTATTAGTGTAGTTCCTTCATTGACTTTGAGCTCCTTCATTTTTTCTCTTGTCCTTTTTTATGTTCCAAGGACATGGTGTAATGGCACATACTCAAACTTTCGTGAAAAGTACCTCAGGCTGTAAATGGTAGGACAATTGGGGAGGGCGTCTGGGATAATATTAAAATGGATAGAGTGTGGTTTCATCTGTGGGTGTGTGTTGTATACCCACAGACACATAATGATTCAGCATAGCACCTCAACCCCAACTTTCCCACTTGAGTGCAGGAAATCAGAAGGTGTCTGCTGTCTACAACCTGTTATTGGGAGGGGGGGCAGTGCGTAGTACCAGGGAGGCCTCTGGCTCTTGTTGGTCATCTGTTTTACTAATGACCTGCTGTACAAACACGGACAAGTTATAGGAATTTTCTTGGAGTAGAGACAGAGGGAAGAGCGTGGTAAAGACACAGAGGCATACACGAGCAGGTTCAAGATCAAGAAAATGTACACACAAACAGAAGATTTTTCACGCGTTATTATTCCAGTCTATTATTGTTGTTGGTAATGACGGTAATATTAGAATTACTTCTGGCCAAGACAGAGGTGTAGGTAGATATACCTTGTCTCCTTGCACAGCCAAAAGAAGGAAAACCACCAATTTAAAAACAAAAACCAACCAGAACTGCCAGAAAATTGAACTGTGTGGAAGTCTGACAACCAAGGAGTTAAAGAAGAAAAATACATCCAGACAGGTAGGAGGGGCAGAGATGGGCAGCCAGGACAGAGAGGATCTGCTGTGAGGCAGAGCCTGGTGGACTGGGTGGTCTCACATTCAAGTGCAGATAAACTGGAAGGAGCAACTGGGGAGTCAGACAGACCACACAACCCAGGGTTCCCGTGAGGGGAACTAAAGTCTCAAAACCTTTGGCTGTAAAAATATGTGGGGGTTGCAGCAGCAGGAGAAATTCCCAGTCGTGCAGAAGGGACCCACAGGGTCCTAGAATGTACACAAACCCACACTCCAGGGAATCAGCACCAGAAGGGCCCAATTCACTTGTGGTTAGCGGGGGAAACGAATGAAAGCAGGGTGAGACCTGAGCAAGCAACATTGTTCTCTCTCTGACCCCTCCCCCACATACAGCACCACAACGCTGTAAGGTGGGTTGTCCCACCCTGGTGAATACCTAAGGCTCCACCCCTTACAACCTAACAAGTGCACTGAGATGAAGAAGTGTGGCCCAAATGGAAGAACAGATGAAAACTCCAGAAATCAAACTAAACAACGAGGAGCTAGCCAACCTATCAGATGCAGAGTTCAAAACACTGGAAATCAGGATGCTCACAGAAAGGATTGAGTACGGATGCAAAATAAAGGAAGAAGTGAAGGCTGTGCAAAGTGAAATAAAGAAAAATACACAGGGAACCAACAGTGAGGGGAAGGAAACCAAAACTCAAATCAACAATTTGGAACAGAAGGAAGATATAAACATTCAACCAGAACAGAATGAAGAAACAAGAATTTTTTAATAATGAAGAGAGGCTCAGGAACCTCTGGGACAACTTAGGTTCCAACATCCCAACCATAGGGGTGCCAGAAGGAGAAGAGGAAGAGCAAGAAATTGAAAACTTATTTGAAAAAGTAATGAAGGAAAACTTCCCCAATCTGATGAAGAATATAGACATGCAAATCCAGGAAGCTCAGAGGGTCCCAAAGAAGTTGGACACAAGAAGGAACATACCAAGACACATCATAACTAAATTACCCAAGATTAAAGATAAGGAGAAAATCTTAGAAGCAGCAAGAGAAAAGGAAACAGTTACCTACAAAGGAGCTCCCATAGGCTATCAGCTGATTTCTCAAAAGAAGCCTTACAGGCAAGAAGGGACTGGAAAGCAGTTTTCAAAGTCATGAAAGGCAAGGACCTACATCCAAGGTCACTCTATCCAGCGAAGCTATAATTTAGAATGGAAGGGCAGATAAAGTGCTTCCCGGATAAGGTCAATTTAAAGGAGTTCATCATCACCAAGACCTTATTATATGAAATCTTAAAGGGACTTATCTAAGAAACTGCAGATTAAAACTATGAACAGTAAAATGACAACAAACTCACAACTATCAACAACTGAACCTAAAACACAAAAACAAAAACAAACTAAGCAAACGAGTAGAATAGGAAGAGAATCACAGAAATGGAGATCATGAGGACGATTATCAGTGGGGAGGGGGAGGAGGGAGAATGGGGGAAAAGGTACAGGGAATAAGAAGCATAAATCGGTAGGTACAAAATGGGTGGGGGAGGTTGAGAATAGTATAGGAAATGGAGAAGCCAAGGAAGTTATATGTATGACCCATGGACGTGAACTAGGTGTGGGGGGAGTGCTGGAGAGAGGTGGGGTGCAGGGAGGAGGGGGATAAAGTAGAGAAAAAAAGGGACAACTGTAATGGTAGAATCAATAAAATATACTTTAAAAACTATGGCAATATTAAACAGTCATTTAAAACTCTTTTAACTTATAATTAAACCAGAATTTCTGGCAGGAGGGGAGAGCATGATTTGTTTCAAAATAAATAAAATAATTAATAGTGGGATAGCTACAATAAATAAACTGCATAAAATAAATAAAACTCCCCAGGTGATTCCAATGGCAGCAAAGGCTGAGAACATGAGCTCGAGCTGTCAGCTCTGCCGTGAGTAGGGCAGAGCAGAGGTGCTCTTCCCTGGGAAGCAGCCCTCTTGATTTCCACCACTGCAGTCCCACAGTGTGTCCCCTGCCCACAGATGGGTCACATGCTGTGGGCCCTACTTACCAAGTCTCAAAGAGATGACGCTCAGGGAGTAAAGGGAATGTGACTTAAATCACAGCAGGAGAAAATTGGGTTAGATCCACCAAAGTGGGCCAAAGCCCCAGGACTGGCTCCCTGTGAATACCCAGGCCAGACTGGGAACCTCTGCTGTGGTAGGAGCCTGGGAGACTCACAGGTGGATTACTGAGGGCGTGGGGCTCTGAGGGTAGGTAGCAAACAGCCTTCCCAGAAAACAGAACATGCAGAATTGGAAAGGCCAACTGTGGTTGTCCAGAAAGGCCAGGAGCCAACATGGCCACTCACTGACCTGAGACCCTGGCAAATGCCTCCTCCTGCCTAGGTCACAGTCTCCTCCTCTGTGACAGGAGGGAGCTGGGCCCCAGAGCCTGCCAGCCATTGCTCTGGCTACAGACTTCTTGCCACTGGGAGAAGAAGAGGCCCTAGGGAAGGACAGAAGGTGGACCTCATGAACGAAAACTGCTCTGGAAGGGGGCAGGAGAGAGGGGAGGAAGGGAAACAGGGAGGGATGAGCACGGAGAAAGAAAAAAATGCAGTCTCATCTGCTTGTGTTTCTTGTATTAAAGATGCCGACTTCTAGCATATTTTTAAATCCATCAGACGTGAAAGGCTGATTTAAATAGCCCCACAGTGTGAGGCTGGCAATTTCACATGCCACAGTGGAGGAGCCAGCAGGGCGCTGATGAGAGTTCAGCACCTCTTCCCATGCCAGAGGAACTGTCGAAGCCCAAATCTCTCTGGTAGACTTTTAGGCCAGGTACTTTTCCAATCCCTGATGTGGGAGCACAGCCTAGGGGGGTGGGTGATGGAGAGTATGGTGGAAAGAGATTTAGAAAGGTAAAGAAAAGAAAGAAAGGGAGGGAAAGTGGGGAAGGATGTAGAGCTAGAGAGAGAGGGTGGAGGGTTAGTGGGAAACTAGACTAGACAAATGAACGAACCCAACATTCTTCGGGTGCAGGGAGCCTTCCTGGCTTAGCCTGCCCTGACTCCCTGTCACACCTTATATTACACTCTTTCATGTCCATCTCAGTTCAAACTAGACTTTTGGGGTTGGTGGGGTAGAGGTAGGGCCCTCGTAATTCACCGTATCTAGTTTTTCACTGGCATTCCTGAAAGCAGAGTGTTCAACACTTCCAGTGTCAGAGAGCTCACTGCCCAGTGAGGCCGCCTATTTCATTGCTGGACCGTGTTCACTGGGATAAACTTCAGTCCCCAAGCTTTGCATTTCCAGCCCTGTTGAGTCACTCAGAAGAAGTGTAACACCAGAGTCAGCCCTCCCTGAACACAATATGCTGGTCCCTCTCCCGCTCCAATCCTCCTATGCTGGTTCCCCGTCTCCTTACCACAAATTATTACAGCATAAATCTTGCAAAACCAAAATGTTTCTGGATGCTAATGAATATTTTTTTCTGTGGTAGTCAATGCCACAAAATTCCAGGAGCAACAAAACACATTTGTCATTCATTTATTGTTGTCATTTGACACACTCCTCCTGAGCCCCTATCTGGGGCCGGGCCAGGTGCTCCTGTTGACACATGGGATATGAAGGCCCTGTCTCAGGAGCTTAGCTACAGGTGGAGCTAAGCTCCTAAAGAGAAGTGTGTGCTGGGCAGGGGCAGAGAAGCCAGGAGCACTGAGAGTCCCTCCCTGGTTGAGTGTGGGTAGGGTGGGGTTGGCTTGAGGCCCTTCGGGGAAGGGGAGTCTGGGGATTGTTGTCATAACATTTTTGTGGCATAGTAATATATACTGTAGACTTTTAGGTGTTTCTTCAAGTACCCTGAAGATCCAAGAGGTATGAGTAAGCTCACATTCCCTTCCTGCTCCCTCTTCTCTGGATATAAACTAAGACAAACACTGAACATGTTAGAGTCCAGTTTTGGGGCATTGAAGAGGATCCATCCTCATTCATTCTTGGAATATAAATGTTTGTGAAGGGTTATGAAAATGTATTGCAGTAAAACACACATAAAATTTATAATTTTAACAATTTTTAAATGTACAACCCAGCGGTATTAAGTACATGTATAATACTGTGTGCAACCATCAGTACCCTCCAACTCCAGAACTTTTTTGTCATCCCAAAGTGAGTGCTTTATAAACTGTATGTAAAGGTGGTTCAGTTAGGAATGTTCTATATAGTCCTGATGGGGGAGCAAATCCACCCATCCACCACCTTGGGTCTACTACATACCAGTCCCCAGTAAGTACAAAAATGAATGAGACCAGAGCCCTGCCAGTGAGAACCTTGTGGTGGGTGATGCTGGCCCTCCTCAATGTCAAAGCAAAGTGAGGATGTACATAGCGTTCTTAGACAAAAGTCTCTACTTGAAGGAATGCAAGTTTTCCTTATTTTATTGGCCCAGGGAAATGGGAGATGCTATTATCTGAGACCCCAGTTTCTCCCAGTTATCAAGAAGTGTGGAATTTTCCTTCTTCTTCCTATTTTGTTTTGTTTTGTTTTGGTCTCTTGTGCAAATCTAATAACTAACATTTTGTCTACGGACTGTCAATTGACTAAGCCCTTTCCTCAGAGTTCTTATTTGACCTTCACACTACCCTGTGAGGGCAGTAGGGCAGAGAGCGCTATTGTACAGACTTGGGACCTGGGGCGTCATGCAGTTCTAAGTTCTGCCCAAGGCCACACAACTTGTGGGGAGGAGCACAGCCTGGGTAATGATGGCTGGTTCTACACCAGGAAGAAGGAGAACTGGGCAGGCAGGCATCTTTTTATGTGCAGAAGCATGGAGCCAAGTCAGATTGAGTTGTAGAGCTGCCTGCAGGTAATGGATTGCTACTAGTGACAGCTAGGGAGGGTATAGGGTGATGAGATGGAGTGCTCTGGTGGGCATCACACCGTCTACAAGGCAATTAAATTTCAGGAGCTGGAATGCTCCTCAGAGATCTGTTTTAAAAGGCAGAAGCAGCACCTCATTTGAACCAGTGATGCAACCCCCCTGGGTCTACCAGGACACAAGGGCCCAGTTGTCCAGCCTTTGGGATCTGGGGCTCCAGGGACGTGAATGTACCAAGTGGTGTGCCTTGTTTTCTAGAATTGATGCTCTGCTCTCAAGTGCTCCTTTAGGCAAACATTGTTTGCCAGACACCGCTAAACATGAGGTGACAGAGATAAATGTTTCTGCCTCAGGAGCTCAGTCCAGTGCATTTTGCTCATTAGAGCCCTGGGAGCAGTGTGTATAAATAATCACTATACATTATCATTATAGACTGGCCTGGGGAGCCCATGACCAGATATTGGATTGCTCCTGACACTCTGCCCTTGACCTAGTGCTATACATGCTCAGTGAATCCCCATTCCATAGTCACAGTACTCAAATATTCTAAGCCCCTTGAACACCACGTTTCCATTTCTGCTTCCAAGTTTATAAAATATTCCATTTCTCTGTCCATGTTCTTTGGGCATTTTTTTTTTTTTTTGCATAGTAGTGTGATGTTTTTATGTGCAGCATTTATTTTTATAGGTCAAATGGATCAAGCCATAATTCATTATGACAGCACAGACCCCACTGGTCCTAGGAAGTTCTCATTTGTTGGGATAGGAATCTCCTGGTGCTATGACAAGGGCCTGTGAGTTCCACTTCTGACTCAGAGCCAAAGTTGAGAGAGGGTCAGTTCTTGGAGCTGACTCATCTCTGCCTCAGGGTGACAAATGACATACCTCACCAATGCTCCTTGGTTTCCACATTGATTTCGGGCCCTCTGCCAAGTGCTATATGCTTTCTCAGCTCCCATGATTTCTAGAAAGGTTTCTTTTTGTTTTTTTCCCCTAAGCAGGACACTAATTTACTTGGCTCTAGTGAACTATGTGAAAGGTAGAGTTATGATGTTCTTTGTTACTTCTACTGCTTATAATTAACATGTCTATCAATAGAAACATTAACAGATTTAGGAAGTGGGGGAGATTTAGAAAGTTCCCATATCCTGTCAACCATCAACACCCCCTCATCCCAACATACATAAGAATTGAGGGAATAACCAATAATGCAAAATCCTATGAATTTTGACCAAAACTATAATTTGTACAGGCAATTTCTGTTCCTTAGATGACAGGAATAGAGATGGCAGTACTCCTAGGGACAGTCAGCAACAGGGCGCTTGAGTCTTGGTTTTTATATGTTTTGTATGTTTGTGATTTCATTATCTTGAAGTTATTAAATTCTTCTTTTAAAAAAGGTTTTGATTTGCAGCCTTCCCCGACCTATGCTTTTTGAGTGAAGCTTTCTGGAATGTCTGGATTCTTGGCAGGAGGGGAAATTGCCTGAGGATTTCTGGCCTTCTTCTCTTCTGAGAAACTGGACACCTCTTTGGGCTGCTCATCTCCAGCACAGCATCGAGAAGCTCAAAATGGAGTGGGGGGTCTCATATCTGAAGAACTTCTGAATGTCACATCCTTCCTCCAATCCAGAAGAGAAGAAATACTCTGGGGAGAAGGTTAGTGGTAGGGCTAAGGTATGAGCTCAGAGTCCTGGTTATGTGGTGTGGAGTATAAGGAAAAGAGCAAGGATGGCAAACAGAGCTTGATTCATGCATCAAGTCTTTGAAACTTTAAATCAGTTATTTTAAAAATGTTCAAAGACCTAAAGAAAACAATGTCTAAAGAATCACAGAAAAGTATGAGAACAATGTATCTCTAAATAGAGAATATCAACAAAGAGTAAGAAATTATAAAAATGAATCAAATAGAAATTCTGGAGTTGAAAAGTATAATAATGAAAACGAATATTCACTAGGGGATACCAATAGCGTATTTGAGCAGGCAGAAGAATCAGTGAACTTAAAGATAGGGCGATTGAGATAATCCTGTCTGAGAAAGACAAAGAAAAAAGAATGAAGAAAAATGAACAGAGCCTCAGAAACCTGTGAGACACCATCCAGTATGCCAAAATATGTATAATAGGAGTCCTAGAAGGAAAAGAGGGAGAAAGGGACAGAAAGAATATTTAATAAAATAATGACCAAACACTCCCCAGATGTGATGAAATGCATTAATCTACACATCCAAGAAGCTCAACCAATTCCAAGTAGGATAAACTCAAAGAGGTCCATAACTAGACACATCAAGCAGTAAGAAGCAATTCATCGTATACAAAGGAGCCTCAGTAAGATTAACAGTTGATTTCTCATGAGAAACCATGGAGGCCCAAAACAATGGGATGGTATAATCAAAGTACTGGCTAAGGCAGTGCGGGGTGGGCAGTGGTAGTAAGAGCTGTAAACCAAATGTTCTGTATCTGGCAGTTATCCTGAAGTCCTTTCAAGATATACAAAACTGAAAGTCTGTCCCGGTAAACCTTCCTTACAAGAAATATTACTGAAATAAAAGAACACTAGATAGTAACATGACTGATTCAACATGAAGAAATATGGGGCACTGGTAAAGCAATTACATAGTTCAATATAGAAAATGGTATAAATGTATTTTTAATTTTAACTCATTTTTTTCTGCCTGATTTAGAAGACAACTGCATAAAATAATAACTATAAATCTCTGTTGATGAAGACAAAATGTATAAATATGTAATTTGTGATAATCACAACATAAGGGGGAAATGAAACTATACAAAAGCAAAGTTTTGTGTACCATTGAAATTAAGTCGTTATTAATCTGAACTAGGTTGTTCTAAGTGAGATTTTAATAGTAAGCACCAAGAAAAAAAGTTTGAAAAATATAGTAAGTGAAATAAAAAGGGATTAAAATAGCACACCAGAAAATAAATATTTAACGCAAAAGAAGGCAATAATGGAGGAATAGAGGAACAAAAAGGACATTAAAATATAGAGAAGAAATAGCAAAATGGCAAGCATAAATCTTAATTGACTAATTACATTAAGTGTAAGTAGATGAAACTTTCCAATTAAAGGGCAGAGATTGGAAGAATAGATTTAAAAACATGATTAAACTATATGCTGCCTATTAGAGAATTACTTTTTTTTATTAATTTTAAAGATTTTATTTATTTATTTTTAGAGAGAGGGGGAGGGAGAAAGAAAGGGAGAGAAACATTGATGATGTGAGAGGGAAATATCTATTGGTTGCCTCTTGCACGCCCCCAACTGGGGACTTGGCCCACACCCCAGACATGTGCCCTGACTGGGAATTGAACTGGCAATGGTTCAGTTCACAAGCTAGCGTTCAGTCCACTGAGCTACACCCACCAGAGTGAGAATCACTTTAGGTTGAAAGGCACAAATGAGTAAAAAGATGGAAAAATTATACCATGCCAACGGCAACTGACAGAGAGCCGTTGTGACTATACTAATACCAGACAAAATAGACTTCAGACAAAAATTGCTACTAAAGACAAAGAAGGGCACTTTATAAAGATAAAGGGTTAATTCATCAAGAGGACATAAACAATTATAAACACGTGTGAACCTAGAAATAGAGCCCCAAAATACATGAAGAAAACTGAGGTCTTTAAGAGCAGTATAGGAGGAGGAGGCGGTTCTGTCCTAAATGTTTGACCCCCGTGACCCATTACGGTGCTTCATACTCTACCACTAGGAATTCATTCCTTTGGTTTTAAGTTTTGTCTCCCTTAGAGTTCTTTGTTAAAATATAAATATAGCCCCGAAGCCAATATTGGCATTAACACCTTAGCTGAAATTGGTTTAAGATCCTTTGGAACTGTGACTTTTAGCGACAGAGACAAAGGGCTTAGCTGTTTTTGATAGAACACATAGATATGACCTGGAGAGGGCCTGGAGCAGAGTAGGAAGGAGGGAGTCCAAGGCTGGGTGGAGGTATTGAGAATGGAGAAAAAGTACAGCATGGAGAGAGGTGGAAGGAAGCTAGGGTATCACAGAGAAACAGAAAAGACCCCAATGAGACTATACAGGAAAGTGAATGCTAACAAGGAGCAAAGCAACTGGGGTGTTGGTTTGGTGCTGGAGCTTTTTGTTTGGCAACTCAGGGCTGAGGGCAGAAGAAGACCCCAGAAAGCAGCACAAGGAATCAGAATGGGGAACGAGGGGGAAGCAAGGGATGGTGATGAGCACATGGCATTCCCAGGTTAACACCCGGTAGCTGGCACCAGATCTGAGCTGCCGTCTGAGTCCTGGAGAGCCACAGGCAGGAGCGGAGAGTGGACTGTGGGCTGAACGGTATAGGCACTGACCGGGAAGCCGAAGGGAGAGCAGGGCCATGAGGCAAAGCCCAGTACAGGCTCATCAGCCAGGTAAACAGGCTGGGCGACTGGGCCCTCAGATGAGGTGTTCGTGAGATGGCCCGGTTTTGGGGTAGACGCTTAGTGTTGGTTCTAATCTGAAACTGAAGCAAGGCGAAGGGTCTGGGCAGTAACTCAATGCTGACAACAACAATCGCCCCTACTTGGCAGCACCGATTAGGTCCTGGGCACTGTGCTTAGTACTTTACCTACTTTGCTTTATTTATTACTTAAAATGTCCCCGTGAGGTTGACATTGAAGCCTCCAATCTACAGATGAACATGAAATCTGGTGAAGTGACTTGCTCAAGATCATTAACAGCAATGTAAATGGGATGGTGGCAGGAGGATTTTTGTCATAGCACCGCTGGCTTGGTGCTAGGCTGACAGTCCCTGGGCTCACTTTCATCACCATGGTGGCTTAAAAGGAATGAGAGAGAAGGGGTGGGAGCAGCTGAGACCTGGTACCACAGAACTTGTCAGAACTCCCTCTGAAGTCCCCGTGCTCCACATTTTTTCAAGTGGGGCTGGAAAAGGGAGCAGCAGAGGCCCGCACACCCTTCCTGCTCCCCCTCTCTTGGGACCTTTGAGGATTCATGGGGATTTACTGCACGTGCTGGAAGGCCAGGCACTAGGGCCATCCCACCTGGCTCTAAATCCTCGACTCACTTTTCCTAAATGGGAAAACGCAGCCCTGGTGCTGCATTGCCCGAGACTGTGGGGTGCCTCCTGGTGCTCATGGCTGGTTTGCATTCTGCACCCTTCGTGGGCAACTTAGTACCTACAAAGAAAGGCTGGGTGACGGAGAGGGAGGAGCCTGCAAAAAGGAGGTAGGCACTCACCCGGTGACCCACGGGGCTCTGACCCTTTGTTGGGGGGAGGCTACAGGGCACAGTCTTGGGAACTTGGGACTCTCCCAAGCCTGGATGACTGTGTGCCCTTCACCACCCGTTTTCCTGTGGGGGCCCTGGGCCATAGCCTGATACTGGTGATTGGCAGGGGTCTTTTATGGTCTTTTCATCCAACTTCCCACCCAGGGCAAGAGTGCCCTCGTGAGCCCCGCTGACAGCCGGCCAGTGATGCTGCGGCAGCCCTGCCCTGGCCTGGGAACCCACCAGCACCCACTGCAGGAACCACCACAGACCAGGCCGGCCCCTTACCCTGAGGGCCCCGTGCTGCAGCAGTCACAGGGGTGCTGAGGCTGGCAGACACACTTTGCACAAGCACCAGCAAACTGTCACCATCACAGCCAGTTTTGGGGGTTTTTTGTTTTTTAAATACAATCTTCTGAAAAAAAAAATAAAATAAAACGAAGTCAGTAACCATGGACCTGATGTTGGGCCTCACTGCTGGCATGTCAATCTACCCCGTTAATCATCACATTCGATTTTTCAAAGACCTATTTTGAGAAACATTTAGAAAATGGCATCACACAGCTACAGTTTATTTATACCCTCCAGAAATGGTCCCTCTGTTGAGCAGCAGATGGGCTTTTCCCCTTAGTTCTCCTCTCTGGAGGTTAGGCAGGAAGTGAGCCCACTCCCTAACCTCGGGCACACACTTATCAGCCCCAGGCCACCTGGGAGTCCTGGCTGTGGGTGGGCAGTGAGGAGAAAGGCTGTGGCTTCTTTGTAAGGCACAGTTCCAGGGAACCCAAGGGGGTCAAATGCCACAGCCCTGTGGTTGCTGAGAGAGGCTGGGCCCTGAAGTCTGGGAAGGAGCAGGATCTCTGAGGCTGGGGGATAAGGGGTGGGCAACAGGACGTGGGTACTCTGGTTTGCTCCCCGCAACACCACACGGGCATCCTGAGGTCCGTGAAGCATATGCCAAGAGTGCCCCATTGGCGTCCAGAGAACAGGTGCCATGGCCAGGTCAACCGCCTTGGCATTCATGGCCCGAGCTTCCGTATCTGCGGCCTGCAGGAAGCAGCGAGTCAGCCCTGCACAGTTACCGTGGCAACTGCAGTGCTGAGGCTCCTAAAGGCAAGGCGGGGTGGGGGGAGAAGGGAGGTGGAGAAGGCACATGGTGGCTTTTCTGGAATAGCCCATCTGTTTCTTTTTCCCAGGAAGTCAAGCTGGAGGGGTGGGGGGAGGGAGGGAAAGGAATGGGCATCTGGGGTCTAGAGAAAGTAGGGTGAGAGAAGACTCCAAGATGCTCCAAGAGCAGCTTTCCTGACTGGAGGTGCTCCCCTTCCTTATGGGGGAGGCAAGTCATTGTCAAAGACAAAGGTCTGCGCTGGCCTTGGTCGGGGCACCTGTGCAGGGGCCACGTGCTGGATTCACCGCAGGCCCTGTGACCCCAGGCCCGGGTGGAGCAGTCCTGCGAGGCGCCTGTCAGCCACAGCAGGATTTCTTCTTGGTCAGGCGGTCAACCTGAACGGTGTCCTCCCTCACTGTGTCTTCTTGCTCCTTGAGGACCCTGGCAGAGGGGAAGGTATAGTGTCAGTAGTGGACAGCTGCTAGGCCCTCGGGTTATAGATCACCTGGGTCATACTGAGGGACCCCAGCCTCACCAGAGCATCAGAGAGAGTATTCCAAGTCTCCCCCGGGGAGTACAAGTACATGACTATAATTCATAAAGCCAGAGTTTAGGCAATACTGATCCTTCACACCTCCTCTAGGAAGCCCCCCTTGATTCTCTAGGGGTTATAAGTGCTCCAATAGCACTTGGGCCCCTCCGTTATAACCTCATGGGTCCCTCATCACTGAAGGAGCTACTGAGAGCAGAGACTGTACCTTTTGTCCCTGCATCCCTGCAGCCATTCACAGCACACGGAACACAGTACGGGCTCAGAACACATATTTCTTAGTTAGTGACTCTATGGAAGGGCTGTCCCATGTGGCCACAGCTCCAGATTAAATGTAGGAGGTGAAGAATTAAAAATAGTGTTAAGTATCTTATCCCTGCTTTATACTGTCAAAGTGCTTTCACCTTCAGCATCTGTTTTGATTCTCACAACAACCTGTGAGCGGGCAGGGAGGGTGTCCCTGCAGCAGCGGCAAAGCTCACAAAGGTAGGGTCACGTGCTCCAAAAATCAGTGTCGGAGGAAAGCCCAGAACTTTTCCCATGGTCTTTCATAACTCCACAACCTTACCGATGAATAGAAGAAGTTGTTCTGGGCTCTTAATTACTCAAATAAAAATATTTTCAGATGCCCCAGAATGAATGCTGAGCACAAATGAGTACCATTAAGCATAGTACCTATGTTAGTTGGGTGGGTGGATGGAATGAAATTAATGCCTAGATAGGTAAACAAGTGAATGTTCAAGTATGGGAAACAGGGCCCTACGTGTGGTGGCGTTCTCTTAATTTTGGTGTAGGCAGAGGCTTATGGAACCTGTCTTTCCAAGAGACCAGCCCTCGAACGCCAGCCCCTTGGTTGCCCCGGGTCTCCCATCATTGCGCCTCCTCTCCTTGGCTCCCCCTCCCCCTCCCTAGGAGCCCTAGCCTGTCCTTCCCCCGCCCTCTCCACTGGCTGTCAACTAATCCCTGCTACTATCCATACTAGCCCACTATCAGCCAGCGTTGGGGGACCTATGACGTGACCTTTCCCAGGAGCATTTGCATTGAAAAAGAGAATTCCTGGGGAAAACAGCAGACTTTAAGACTCAGTGACAGGCAGGGAGGCTTTCTTTTGGGCCTCATTGTGTTTCATAAGGTCGGGGTTGTCCCCGACCCTTGGAATGCCACACAAAGGCCCAGGTCACCAGCCCCTTTACTCAAAGGCCCAGGCAGACAGAAGACAGACCCAGAGGTCAGGCTTGGGGGAGCGGGGGTTGGTGGTGGTGAATGCAGTGGTCCCCATCAGACCAGCACAGCCTAGTCATGTCACCCCCTGAGCTGTGTCCCTACCTGGCCAGATGGAGCAGGGACTCTCTGGTGTTGTGACCGGAATAGGCACTGCATTCATAGAAGATCAGATTGTTCTCCTAGAATCATAAAACAGAGGGAATGAACGGTGAGGGGGAAGGGAACCGTGGGGTGGGAGAGAACACCCTGTCTGCATCTACCCACACCCCTGCTTCCTTCCAGAGTCCCCTTAAATTCCTCCACCCCCTTGCTACTCTCTAAGAGGTTTATTTCTGTCTCCTCAGGCAACCCCACTAATGCAAGTTCTGTAACCATGTCCCAGGTGAGCTATAACAACTGTAAAACAACAAAATCATAAACTCTTTGACACTTTCTCAAATTGCAAATTGCTCCTGGGTAGGGTACGTATGTGCTCGTTTCCTTTCCCACCAGCCTGGGATGCAGGCGAAGACACAGGGGCCAGGGTAGGTGACATTCTTCCACTTCACAGGCGGGAAAACTGAGGCTAGAGTGGGTGTAAGTGGCTGGCCTGCTCCAGTCACGTATTTAGCTAACGGCAGGGCTCCCAGCAGCATGCATTCCCCAGGACACTGATGTGCCATGGGCCTTGGGGAAGATGTCACTCCAACAGGAATTCTCCTTCACACCATTTAATTAGCACGCCAGCTGCCCATGCTGTCGGCACTGGTACCACAGGACAACTGTCCATCACTTCACAGGCAGAGGCTGTGCTACATGCATGGGGCGGGCGGTGGGGAGGTCCTTGGCCAAGGCCTGTCTCACTCCATTTATCTCTCCCTTGAATAGCTGTCCTGCTTCCTTAAGACAATGCTAATGGCACTGAGGTCTGGAGGCTGATGTCCTGCGGGGATGCAGGCAGTTGAGTGAGGATGCTTGTTTTGTGGCTGCAGATCAGGAGACTGTGCAAATGCTGGCTCCCAAATCAGCTTTCCTGCTCCACACCCCACAGACCCAGCTCTGTCCTCGGCCCTCTTCTTCACCCCCACCCCTTCAGTCCGACCCTGGCTCCTAGTCGGTCTGCGAAGAACGGAGGCTCCGTAGTGGGAGGGGTGGAGCACAAGGCTTTGGCATTGAAAGACATGACTTGTCTTCCAGTTTCGAGTCTGGACTCCGCCCCTGAGAAGCTGTGCGATAATTTGAATAAATCACTTAATTTCTCTGAGCTGCGGTTTTTGTTTCACTGACCGAAAAAAAAAAAAAGAAAAGAAAAGAAAGGAAAAGAAAAAATAATTGGGATGATAAAAATACAGGCCTTGCAGTTCCTAAGTCAAGATCCTTGGATCCAGATGTATTTTGGAATCCAGAAATTTTGAGCTTCTGAGAGCTAATACATGTATACATTGCATTACATAATACCCTCAGTGGGTCTGGGACAGCACCCTGTAATCAAACATATTAATGTTTCTTCAGTGAAACATCTGACTGTTCATTCAAAGTGCAGCACACGACGATCGTCAATAGCCGCGTGTCAGTCCTGGTCAGATTTTGCTTCCAGGTGACATGCAAATCCCTGTTCGTTTTCAGAGATTTTTGGATTTTGGAACTGAGGATGAGGGGCTACGGGCATGTCCCGCTTGGCGACTCTGCACAGGAACACTGGTCACGCCCTTCTTCTTCCCTTTTCCTTGGGTCTCACCGTCTGTACTCCTTTCCCCGCCCCTGAGGCCATGAGCCTCTGTTGAGATTGAGCACACTAAGAATTACAAATCCTGGGGCCCAACAGCACCCCTATCTTTCCGGACACACGGTTCCCTGAAAACCGTGCTGAGGACTGGGAGCAGCCCAGGAAAGCGCACTGCATGTTTTGTTGCCTGATTTCCATCAAGCCTTGTTGCTTCTGGGCTTGGGCAAGAGGGTTACTGCTTATTTTATTGGTAGGCTATCCAGTGCATGCCCCACATTTCTCTTGAGTTCACACCTTTGAGACTCAGTCTTGGTAGAAAGGATGAACTCTCTAAGAACTGTCCAGAGAAGAACCAGCCTTGCAGTTAGTGAGTGTTTCATCCCTGAAAGCAATCAAGTGGAAACATAAATGATGGGTTCAAGCATCAGATTGGGACTGAAATAAGTCATTTCTTATTATCTAAGAATTTATAATTCTGAATTCTGAGGGAAAGAATTTGGGAAACTTCCCCATACTCTAGTCACCCCTAGCCAGCTCCAGTTTATAATCTGTGGCTTTCTATGGAAAGTCCCACGGGCACAGGATCTGGACCGCTCCCATGACGCCAGGACACCCACCTTGCCCGCTTGCTTCCTTCCCTGGGGCGTTCCAGAGAAGGCTCCCACCAAGGCTCTGGGGTGATGTGCAACTGTCCATGGGTCCCACCCAGTCCACAGAGATGGAAATGCCTGCTCTTTACCTTGGCAAGCTGTTCTCCGAGGCCTCGGGGAACTTCCCGCTCTCTCTCGTTGTCAATTTTATTGCCCAGCAGAAGTACAGGAATGCGGTCTCCCACAGCTTCCTGCAGAACAGACAACCCCCCAACTAAGAGAAGCATCCATACAGAGAACTCAGAAGGGCAGGCTTGAGATGCTGGATGGAAAGATGCATCTGAGTGGAGAATCCCCTGCTGCCACAATAGGCCAGGTGATTGCAGCCTTCCTGAAAGTGGAGGGACAGAGCCACCTCCTCTGAGAGCCTCAGCTTTCCAGGCTTTGGCAGGGTGCCTGGGGCCTGCCTCTGAGTGCCTCTGGGTGCCTGCAGGGCCTGTCAGTGCAGTGACCCCTCCCTTCCTCACCACTGTCCTTGGGTGCTGGACAGAATGTGCAGGCCCCCCAGGTGAGCTGGCAGTGGGCATCAGGATGAGTGCAGAGTTGAACTACGTGTCCTTTCCCAGGGTTTACAGGACCCTGAGAGCATTCCTACGTGGCCGGCCTTAGTCTGAATGAACTAGAATGATCCAAAGGAATGAACACCATGTGGTTTGGAGCTGTTCTAGGGGCTGCCGTTATTAGAGGTGAAATTTCCAGGGGCATCATATTGAGCACATCAGCTCCCTGAGGGTTGGGTCCAAGCCTGATTCATGGTATTGGGTCCACAGTGCCTGAAAAGTGACAGTGTGTGCCTCACTGGAGGTCACTGCACGTGGTGCTGCACGGCCCTGCCACTGTGTGCTCTGGGTCTGAGGGAAGCCCTGCACGGGGAAGAACTGTGGGGCCATCACAACTGTGCATCTTGGGCCAGAAGAAACAGGTTTGTTCAAGGGGTCAACCCCATTTACTTGTCCTGAGGCTGTGGCAGACCAGCAGGCCTGTGCAACCCGGGATCCCCATATCACGAGGTCCTCCCTTGTGAAATGGGTGTGCCGTCTGTCCCTCTCCTGAGGGCAGATGGCCAGGCCTCAGTTAATAGGGTGACGTTCACATTTAAGTAGGTTGTTATTTTTACTTTGTGAGATATTTAATTAGAGGTTTTTGGTCATCACAATTTGGTAATGAATAATCATTCATTGTAGCTAAACGTTTTACTAAATAGAGAGGGCTGTAGGGCCAGAAGCTTTCAGACACTTATAGTTTTGGCAATAGTTCAGCTACTTGACATTACCATTTCAAATAAATGTCCAAAGTCCATCCGATAGGTACACCTATTTTAAGTTTAAATGCAATTACATTTGAAATTAAGCCTCAATGATTTCTTAATCTACGCATTCATTTTTTATTGCAGTTCAGTCCTAAAAAGTTTATCGAATGGGAATTTTAAGGCTCAGAGAATCCAAAAGAACATTTAACATCAAAGCCACTGAGTTATGAGGACCCTTTGGTAAATGGGCCCACAATTCTGTTTTCTTTTAACATCTGATGTCCACAAACTCTCTGCTATTTAGTGTCTTATTAACTAGACCTCGCTAAAAACAGTATGCCCACAAATCCATGGTAAGATGGTAAATAACGTTGGTAACAGTGACTCAAAGGCACTACAGGGTCTTACTTTGTCTTCTGACCCATCAAAATAGATTCAGTTATGTGTACTGCAGTAGATGTGCTGAGTGCACCATATTACAATAATCTGCAAGTGAAAAACCCACTTATACAGAGGTATGGTATATAGAGAACGCTGTGGTTCCCTATTACCAGAGTGTCGGTTAATGGGAATAACCCCATTCTCTGACTGTGCTATGTCACAGAAACTTGGGAAACAGTTTTTCACAGACAAGGGAGAAAAGAGGAGGAAGGAGGGAAATGGGCCAAAAGACTTGCTGACTGGAGCACAGGAGAGATATTTGTAGATATATGTGTGCAGAATGACTAAGGCTTGTGGGATTTCTTGACATGGAAACTCTGAAAATATGAGCATCAGACTTGAAATCCCAGGGTAGAAGTAGAAGTCCAACCCGGTTCTGTACAGGTGATGGCTTCACTCCCCTCCTTCCAAAGGGGAGGCTGGGTACCAAGGGACCGAATAGGATGAGGCAGGGAACAGTCATAAGCCCAGCACCTGAGCCCTGTGCACCACACAGAGCAGAGTGCCTCTTGGGAAAAGAAGGGGCAGTCTTCTTTTAAAAGAAATTCTTGGATATAAAAATAGAAGAGCTAAGAAGGAGCAGAAAGAAATGCACGCCCTCGGCTGGAGCTGTGGTTTCTGTTCTCTGCATTGTCCCTCTTACACAGACACTCTGGACAACTTGCTTCCCCTCCTTGGGCCATGGCCTGCCACTGATGAAAGAGAATTAGGTCTCTTTCCAAATACACGGTAAAAATATGTGAGAACACACATAAGTCTGGAGAGTGAGCTATCATGGACAGTCAGTGGATGTTACCCCAGCCCCAAATCAGTCTCTGACCCAAGGCCATGGGGAGAGGTTGGGTGGGGAGGGGTGTCTCGCAGTCCTCTCTCACTTTAACCTCTGCCTAAACTTCAACCCTTTGGCATACATAACGAGGTTTTCAGCCTATATATTGCTTGGTACAAAGATGCCTATAATCATCCATCAGATCAGGGAACACTTCCTTTTAGAAGTCCAAAGAGCACCTCCTCTGGAGAACAAGTCTAAGGTCTGCCCAACCTCTGCTGACATTTCTATAGCTGTGGGTAAAAATCCCATAGGCGTGCCAGGTCAGACGGAAGGAACCAAAGCCCCTTAGCTGGGCACAGAATCTCTCTGTAGGAGCCCCGGCTCGGCCCCAGATCTGCGGTCCCTCCGTGGGCTCACCCCAATCGCTCCTCTTTGCACCTCTCTCCTCGGAGCTATGCCATAGGCCTCTAAAGTGGGTTTCTGTCCTCTGACTTAGATACAGGAGCCTCTCTACACCTTCGATCACGTTAGTTGCCTTTCTGTGAACTTGAGCTTGTTGGAAGATAGGCTAGTTGGAATTCAAAAGATTACGCATCTCTGACTTTAAATAACAAGGGCTGTCAATTTGGAGCAGAAGATTGACATTCAGCTCTGAATGTGCAGCTGTTGGGTTTGGTGCGCGGTACTGTGTGTGTGTGTTAATATCTATTTGCTGGGAGGTAAGAAAAGCACTTAGCCAGGAGAGTGCTGCTGTTTCTCTGGAGCCAGAACAAAAATGTCTCAGCACATTAAAGCACGCAGTTATGCTAAGAAAAAAAAAATGACTGCAAAATTGTATCTTGGGGGTTTCCATATTTATCCACCCCCTGGACTATGAGTCAAAACAAGATTTATTTGTGTAGTTCGTTTAAACTGCCAGCACTTCAAGCACAAGTTGGAATGTGTGTGGGGGGGGTGGGGGGATGAAACCGCTATTTTTTGCTCTGTGTTGCACATTGTCACCAACAACAAAGATCACAGAATGAGATTAGCTGGCGGTCCACGAGAGGGCAGAAAAGTGGGCCTGACCCTGTTCAGTTGAAGGACTGTTTCTGCTTTGAGAGCAAAGCTGGAAGGTCTGAAAAAGAAATGAACACCTATTTTTTTGAAGCAGATTTCAACCACAGGCCATGTGACGAGAGAGAAACATAATGCAGTGGCAAAGCCCTAGATTTTGGTTCTGGCTGCGCTGTCTGACAAGCCGTGGGTGCCTTTGGACAAGTCACTTCCTCTCCTTGGGTCTCACAATTTCTCATCTATTAAACAAGAGGCTGCACTGGATTAATCTCCAAGTTTTTTTCCAGCTGAAAGACACTGGTCTTGTTGGTTTAATGATACCCGTCATATTCCACTTCCTTGACTTACAGATCTAACAGTATAGTGTTATAGAGTGACAAAAAAATTTAAAATATAACTTCAACATGCCAGGGTTACAGGCACCGGGGATCAAAAATCTGGCTCATATCAACTCTTATTTTTTCTGATACGGGCACAAAGTCTTCAGGGGTCCAGTGGGTCCCACGGTCTAAACATGGAGCCCCTAGAGCCCGACCAGTTTCTTCTCTGGATTAAATTGGTTAATCCAGGCCCAGCAGCAGAGATGAGAAGTCAGTAGGGGAGGGCTGGGAATGCTGAGTCGGCAGGAATGACTAACCGCTTTGATTTCCTGTAAGGTGCGTAGGAAAGGTAAAATTGCAGGAGAATCAGCACACAGTGTGTCTGGGCCCAGATTGGGCCTCTTCTGCAGAAGACCTGCAGGCAAAGTAAAGCTGCCCAGGTGGGGAGGGTGAGGGAGGGTGAGGTCAGAGAACAGTCATGGGCACAGGATGTTTCCAACTCATAAAGCAAGCTTGTTCTCTTGTGCCAAAGGATTTGGGTTCCCTCTGTGCTGGAAGCATCCCTTAGGGTCCTCTGATGCACTCCCACTCCTGACCCATCCTGCCCACCCCCAAGAGAGTCAAATGCCATACCCCGTGGAATGTGGGGACTGGGAGGGACCTTGCAGAGCCTCCGGTCCACTCCTTCATTCAGTGACTGGCCACAGTTTCATGGTCAGAAAGTGGCTGAGCTGGAATGGTAAGAACTTCCTTTGAAGGGAACTCCATATCTTCCCCGAGCATTCGTTCCCACCAGAGAACCTCTTCCAAAAGTGAGTTTTTGCCATGTGTAATCTGGGGCAATTTTAGCTCTTTCTTCTTGTACTGCTGTTAGGGCTGTGAGAGGAAGGGGCACTGAGAACAGATGACCAGCATTCACTTAATAACGTGAAGCCTGCTATTAAAGCTCCCCCTCTACCCTCCCTTCCTCAGGTAAGAGAGTCAGCAAAGTGCTTGGAACTGTATGGAAAAATAAGATGCTCCACAAATATAAAGTACTGCTTATTTTCAGTTCCCCTCCAATCAAATTAGGTGTCAAGTTTTAATCTATCACCTGGCACCTCTGATTGCTGGTTGTCAATGCAGAGTAAGTTAGCTTTTCAAGAATCTTGAGAATTACTGCATTTATGATGCCACTGTTCCACACTTTCAACACACAGTCCACCATCCAACACAGGCTTTGCACTTGCTCTTGAAACGCTGGGCCACCAAACTAGGTCCCTCACACTGAGTCCTCAGGAGCGGCTTGCAAGTGCTGGCCATATAGGAGATGCTCAGAAAATTCGTGTTGAAGGGGCATGGACATCTCTGAAAAAAATTTAGAGTCTCCAAGTGTGGCCCCTGGAGCAGCAGCATCTGAGCACTTGCTAGAAATGTGGCATTGGAGGCCCAGCCCAGATGTGCTGAGTCAGATTCTGCACTTGAACAAAATGTCCAGGAGATTCCTGTGCCTATTTGAGCTTGAGAAGTACTTGTTTAGGCTGGGGACCAGGGTGGCTGAGAATCACTTGGGAAACTGCTGTTTGTTTGTTTGTTTGTTTCCAGGCCCTGAATCATTCTATCTCAGAGAAGGAGGCCTTGGCACCTGTTTTGTCTGAAAGCACCACAGGTGATCCTGAGGTTCATTCAAGTTTGGAATAGTCATTTAGAGTTTAAGTGTACCCTTTGCTAATTTTAAAAAAGGAGAACTTAAACTACAAATTATATAAAAAAGCCCCATCCACACAGAGATAATTCTGAGTTAACCACAATGGAACTACCATCTCAGCTTGGCTTCCTGAGCCCACAGAGACACTAGGGCTCCATGGGGACTCCTGCTGGGCGCATGCTGACAATGATATTCAGCCCCACCCCATACAGGAACATGCCAGACATCTAGCCTGTGGCACAGTTTTTCTGGAGATTACCGAACTCATGCTTCAAGCTGTGACAATGGCCCTCTGATATTTCTTCACCTCCACCACTGGCACAAAATTCAGCCTGATCTTCTACCTCTCCTAAGTCCCAGGCTCTCTGTGCAAAACAGGAGCCTTAGAAACTATGTCCCCTGATGATGCCAGAGAGGTCAGCTTCATAAATTAGTCTCCATTCATACCTGTTAATCCTAGACTATTTGAACTGCTTCTGCCCAGCTCCAGTATATATCAAAATTCATATACTGAGGGACTATTAACTGTTTGTAGCTAGGACATGTATGAGAGACCACAGCTAACATCATACTCAATGATGAAAAGCCAAAAGCCTTCTCTTTAAGATCAAGAACAAGGCAGGGATGTCTACTTTCATCACTTTTATGCAACATCATATTGGAAGTTCTAGCCATAGCAATCAGACAAGAAAAAGAAATAAAAGGCCACCACACTGGAAAGGAAGAAGTAAAACTGTTATTATTTGCAGATGATATGATACCATATAGAGAGAACTCCAAGGTTATACCCAAAATCCTATTAAAACTAATAAATAAATTCAGTAAAGTAAGATATAAAATTAATATTTAAAATTGATTACATTTTATACACCAATAACATGATCAGGAAATTAAGAAAGCAATCCCAATTACAGTCACATCAAAAAGAATAAAATAGCTAGGAATAAATTTAAGCAAGGAAGTAAAAAACCTGTACTCAGAAAACTGTAAGACAATGAAGAAAGAAACTGAAGAAGATACAAACAAATGGAAACATACCATGCTCACAGATAGAAAGAATTAAAATTGTTAAAATGTTCATACTTCTCAAAGCAACCTGCACAGTCAATGTAATCTCTACAAAAATACCAATGGTATTTTTCACTGAATGAGAACAAACAATTCTAAAATTTATATGGAACCACAAGAGATCCTGAATAGCCAAAGCGATCTTGAGAGAAAAAGAACATAGTTGGAGGTATCACAGTACCTGATTTCAAATTATACTGTGGGCTATAGTAATCAAAGCGACACAGTACTGGCACAAAAACGGATACAGATCAATAGAACAAAATAGAGAGTCCAGAAATAAAATCACACCTATATGGTCAATTAATCTATGACAAAGGACGCAAGAATATACAACAGGGTAAAGACGATCTCTTCAATAAAGGGTATTCGGAAAACTGGACAGATACAACACACATGCGAAAGAATGAAAATCATTTTCTTACACCATATAGAAGAATAAACTTAAAATGGATTAAAGACTTAATTGTAAGACTCAAAGCCATAAAACTCCCAAGAGAAACCGTAGGAAATAAACTCTTTGACATTGCTCTTAGCAATATTTCCTTTTGGATAAGTCTTCTCGGGCAAGGGAAACAAAAGAAAAAATAAACAAATGGGACTACATCAAAATACAAAGGTTTTGCACAGCAAAGGAAACCACTGGCAAAACAAAGAGACAATCTACTGGGTGGGAAGAGATATTCACCAATGATATATCTGATAAGGAGTTAATATCCAAAATATATAAGAAACTTATACAACTTAACACCAAAACCAAAAACAAAACAAAAATAACCCAATGATCTGATTAAAAAATGGGCAGAGGACTGAATAGACATTTGTCTCAAGAGGACATACAGATGGCATATGAAAAGATTCTCAACATCACCAATTACTGAGGAAATGCAAATTAAAATCACAGCGAGGTATCATCTCACACCTGTCAGAAAGGCCATCATCAATAAATCAACAAACAAGTGCTGGTGAGGATGTGGAGAAGGAATCGTCATGCACTGTTGGTGAGAATGAAGATTGATGCAGCCACTGTGGAAAACAGTATGGAGGTTCTTTGAAAAATTAAAAATAGAACTGCTTTATGACCCAGCAATTCCACTTCTGGGTATAGACTTGAAGAAAAACAAAATACTAATTCAAAAATTACAGCACAGGGAATATAGTCAACAATATTCTAATAACCATGTGTGGTGGCAGGTGGGTACTAGACTGATCAGGGTGATCACTTCATAAGGTCTGATGTCTAATCACTACCTTGTATACCTGAAACTAATATAATATTTTATGTAAACTGTAATTAAAAAACAAAAAAAAAAGAAAAGGAAAAATGTGTGCGGCTGGGGAAAGAATGGGTGACCTTTTTCCCCAAGGTCATGGCCTCCATTTCTTAATTTGAGAATGAGAGGGCTGTCTTAGATCAGTGATTTTCAAAGGGAAACTCTCTGATCTAGCAAATTGTACCTGGGCCTCCGATATACCAAACCGAAAGAGGCAGAGTGGCCTTGGTTGACATGAGGGCGAGGGGCCCAGAACTGTGACGGCTACGCCTCTCCCTGCCCTGCCCCAGTCCCTGGGGAGTGTCATTCTGACTTCAGGGTTCCAACAGAGAAAGTCTGAAAATCACTGGGTCAGGTAGGCACAAGAGTCTCTGCTGGAACTTAGCTTCTATAAGGAAGATAAATCACTGGGGCTGTCAAAAAAAAAAAAATCATGTCTGAAACCCCAAAGTTTAAATAGGAACCACTTCCAGGTTTTCATACCATTTGCTCTCATTATTAGCTTGGTGTAGAGCCATGAACTACATTTCAAAATGTACATTTTCTCTATTATACGTGTTTTAGGCTCAATAATTTTGAGAATTAATTTGTATTAAGCCAATTTCTGAGAAACCCCTGAATCTGACTTCCATACTTGTTCGTTATATTGCAGGGAATGAGATGGATGTGGATTAAGAGTAGACAAAGGAGTGGTCCAACCAGCCCAAACTACAAGAGCAACAGATTTTGGTGGGAGGAATCATAAACAATGCATATGCATCCCGCTGGTGGAAGAAATTGGGACATGCTCCTTGACTGCTTTGTGAATGAATCAGCAAGGCCCTATTTAAGGAAGTTAAGTGGCTTGCCCGCTCTGCCCTTGGCCTTGAGAAGTTTGCATTTGAGTGGTAAAGAGAGAACATGCAGATGGTCAGGAAGTAAAAAGGGACATCAATTGCAAGTATAAGTCAAGAGGCAGAGTCTTACGGATAACCCAGGATTCAAATAAGGGTGCTGTTGCTTACGGGTCCCACCTGGGGTAACTCTGGGGTGAGCCGGGGATCCTCATATTGTAGATCAATCTCCCCTTATGTGAAGGGTTATGGCTGAGGCCCCCAAACACAGTGTGGTGTCACTCCTAGGAGGGGCACAGCGGGGTCCATTGAAGCTAGAAAAATGCAGGGGGTGGGAGAGGTGGTGGTAAGAATGGGGGACTAGCACAGTTGTGACTCAGTTTAAACAACCATTTCTCAGGGAAACCTTCCTTCACATTCTGCTCTGTGCCCCTCCTCTAATCCTGTCCACTCATTCATAGCACTTGCTGAAATCATAATGACACAATTATTGGTAGAATCTGTGTTTTTTTATGTCCCATCCATGGGGACAGGGACTGTGTCTGTCCTGGTGAGTTTAGAGTCCCCAGCAGCTCGCTTGATACTGGCACTTGGGTAAACGGGTGCACACAGGCCTGAATCAGTTTGCTCCTGTAGAACGTGGGTCCTGATCAGGTTTTGAAAGAGCGGAGGACCTGACAGGAGATGGGCAGGGCGAAAGGAAAGTCAGGAGGCCAGCAGAAGTGCTCCTAGGAAGTCACCAGCTCACCTCCACGCTGCTCAGCCACTGCCGGACCGACAGGAAGGACTGTTTGGCTGTGAGGTCATACATGACGATGACACCATCGGCCTTTCTGAAAAACTGCTGGGTGATGCAACGATACCTGCCACCAAAGGGCCACAGGTCAAGGGAGGCACAGTCTCCCCTCTGCAGCCCAGCCCTGTGGCCCCAATGGGGGAATGGAGGAGGCAGGGTTATGTCAGGGACGGCTCCTCACCTCTCCTGCCCGGCCGTGTCCCACAGCTGCAGGGCCACCTGAGAGTCACCCACATGCACCATCTTCACTCGGTAATCAATGCCTGCAAGGTAGAATGGGCCTGTTATTTCCAAATCAGAACATGATGCCCCAACATGTCTCGAGTCACATAAGACCAAGGGTGACAGCCCTCCTGTGTAGCTCCTGGGAGGTGATGTGGGAAAATGGACAGGGCAATGGACAGCGAGGTGTGGGACCTGATTCTATCTCTGCCATTTATTATCAAGTCACGTCACCTCTCCGGACTGCAGGCTCCCCACTGTACTATAAACCATACCTCTTTAGGGATACTATAATGAAGTTCAAATGAGATTGCACATATAAAAGCAAAATGCCAATGCAAAGACAACTGTTATTATTCATGAATTTACTCCTTCATTGCAAAGGTGGAGGAGGAAAGGCTGTCCTAAAATCCTTCCTTCCTTCCTTCCTCCCTCCCTCCCTCCCTCACCCCCTCCTTCTTTCTTTCTCTTTCCCTATAATCATGTTCGAAGCCCCTCTAAAGTTCAAATATCCCTGGGGATGGGTCATACTTTCAGACTTCCATCAGCCACTGCAAAGGTATGTAGAAGAGCAGGAGGATGAGAAGGGGTGGCAGGTGGAGGGAGGGCTAGAAGAGAAGAAAGAGGGAGGGAGAGGGGATCAGAGGCAATAAATATCCTTGAGATGGGGTTAGAGCTCCTAATCCCAGCCCCTGGGACATTCACAATTGTCTCTCCAAGGCAGTGACCCTACTTGGAGTCATGGACCACAGAGAGAGGGGACGAGGTCAGGAACACACGTTCTGTGCCCATACCAGCCTTCAGAAGTTCTTTGATAACAGATATTCATCATTTAAGAATGTTCACATATGCTTAATGAGGTAGAAAAAGTCTTTGCCCCTTAAGGTATCGGATGTTGGAAACAGAGGGCATCCACTGCGACCTCCAAAAAGGCCCTTCTTCTGAGGTCGTCAGCCTGGAGGGCTTAGGGAGAGACAACAGTGGCTTGCACCAAAAAAGACAGAAGAGACAAAGGAGACAACAAGGAGGAAGTCGATGGAAAAGGTCATCCCAGCCATTGTCCCAGGCAAAGGCCAGGGCCCTGGGGCCCATGAGTAGAAGACATGTGGGAGGGTCACCACTCCTCTGTGACTCTGGAGGCCCTGTGCTTCACAGGTTAGAGACAGAAGGAGCAGTGCCTTTGTCACCTTTGGGTACAGAAGAGAGTGATTTGACTCACTGGTGGAATGCTTAATATTTCTAGTTTCATACGCTATCTCTCCATCCTCACAGCGCTCCCCCTGTGACATCCATGTGAGTTACCTGCACACAAACATGTGAGCATGCATGAACACATGCACATGCACACATATACTAATGCACGTGCATGTACACACATACACACAGATATGTACATGCACCCCACCCCACCCACCATGCCTATGAGGGATGAAGAAACGGGAATCCAGGTTGGCATGCGTTGCCCAAGCTCATCAGCAGCTGCAGTGTGTTGCAAACCCAGCTGAGGCTCATTCTTCTTTTTACACCAGTACCCTGGGCATAGGGACAACTGACAGCTTCATTTTACCTAGAAAGTCCAGGGCTAAATGCTTCCATCCAAACGGATTACAACTGGCTAGGAGCTGAATTGAAGGTGAGCATTCTTCTTAGCTAAAAGTGGCACGGCTTCCCCAGTCTGTGCTCTGGGAGACTGAAGGCGCTGCCCACTTCCTGGCAACAACTCAGGAGAACACCAACCACTGCCAACACACCTTCGGGGCCAGGTCTGAAGCCAGCCAGCCCAAGGTGGGAAGCCCCAAGGACGGAGCCCTCTCCTTGATGGAAAGGCTTGCAGGCAGAGGGGCAGCCAGGTCTCTGCTGCCTTCGTGGTCCTGCTCTACCTCAATGGCTAATTGTTTTGCTGGAGCACAGGATGTTTGTCTTGCAGACAGAGATGGACCAAGGAGTGCTGGAATAAACGGGTTCTGTGCTGTGGTGAGCTTGGTGAAAGTCCCTGCCGGGTACTGGTCCTTCTCTTTGCAGCCTCAGACAAGCAGACCCAGGAAGCACATAAGCCGGTGGGGAGCCGGGAGGAGTAGAGACATAAGGAGTCAAGTCCAACAGAAAAGGCAACAGAGTAACATGGTACCAGAGGGCTTGGAACTACACTGACTTCTGAGGCCACCAGCGGTTCTAACATCCCAGGAGCCAGGTGACCATGTTGTGTGTTCCTGTCCCAGTTCTGCCTTTGACCAGCTATGTGACCTTGATGACATTACTTCATCTCATTCTGGGGGGTTTCGCTATTCTCAACTGTAAACTGAGGTGTGATGGAGGCTGTGGAGGGGTAAGTTGGATGCTTAGGATCTGTTCAGCTGTCACATTCAATGAACATATGGAGGTGACCTCCAACCTGCAACCTAAGTGGTTCCTGAATGACGGCTGGAAATCAGGAAATCCTGTCACCATGAAGTGTGCTGTGTTGTGGGATGGTGTGGGTTAGAGCTGGGTGATGACCTCCAGGAAGAGGGACAAGACAAGCCCAAGGTGTCATTTAGAGCAGGAGGATGTGGGAGTGGGAGTGGGAGTGCCTGCAAGTTGTCATGGAGAAAACTCCAGGGATCTCTCTGTAGAGACGGGGTGTGGGGTAGAGACTGAACTGGTAGCCAAGAAAGGGCAGAGTGCATTCTGTTGGGAAAAGCAGGGGCCATGACCCAATGTGGGGCAGTGGAAAGAGCACTGGACTCGGAGTCCTGGGTTCTAGGGAGCTTTAGTCTCTAGTAATCAGCCTTCTCATTTAAAAAATGAGCTCCGATGTTCTATAAAAACCACACTTTGACATCTCCAGGACACCCACATGGTCCAAAACATGTGGTCCTAAAGTGGTGTAGGCAGGGTGGGTGTTCAAGGCACATTGTTGTGTCGTAGAACTTTTATTATCCACAAGCCAGGAGTCGAGTACAAGTCATGCTTCTTTGAGGGGATGGGAAGCCAGGAAGCCCCCTTTGATGATGGGGATGAACTTTAAGGGGCTGCCAAGTATCTGTTAGTGCTGTGTTCATGGCTCAGGGGCTGCTGCCCTGGACAGGGGGCTGGCCAGAGATCCAACCCAGGGTTGGGCTGCTTTGGCCCAAAGGGCCAGGACCCTGTGGCTCTTCTGTCTCCCTACGGGGAGCATCTTTCGGGTGGCTGGTGTGACTGTGCTTCCCGCCACGTGCGCCAGAGCGAGGTGTGTTGCGTGGCAGGGGCACTGATTTGAGCTGCTGCTCTTGCATATTCTGCACAGTGTGATAAAGGACATTCCTGAGTTGGAACCTTTGATATTTTTCTTCTTCCTATATTGTAGGTGTTTCCATAATTAGCCTCCTGGGAAGTGCAAATTAGTCTGATTTTCTCTTTTTAGAGGCTTTCATCTCAGGAGCACAAGTTGGAAATGCTAACAGACCCTAATTCCCTGACTTCGACAGGAGAGGCGCCCACAGGCGCATGCCTGCAAGGGAGCCTTTGAGGGCCCGAGGCCTCGGCACCAGTCCCCCGGCCTCCCACGGGCCTAGGCCTGAGTCATGACTTGTAGGGGCACTGCCGTGAATGACCGCTGGGGAAGGCAAGCACGTCCCCCAGCCGTGCTTCCTGCGCCGCCGTGCTCGGCGCACGTGCCTTGCCGCTGGCCATCTTTCTCCAGGCCGGGCGAGGCCAGACTCTTTCGAGCTTGTTTCACAGGCTCTGCCCTTCTTCCCGTCAGGGTCCCAAGTCTTCATCTTGGGGTGCTCTCAGCTTTGGGATGGAATGGAGCAGAAGGGAAGAGACAGGAGGATGTTCCAGATGTGGTAACATCATAGGAAAAGGCCCGGCAATAAGAATGGCACCTGAAGCATGCGGGAAGAGACCCATCTGCAGCAGCAAAGCTGGGAGGAAGGGTCAGTTCAGGATGAGAGGAAGAACATGGGGTCTCCCCAGCAAGAGCTCTGGGGCAGGAAAAGTTTGTCTTGTGGGGCCAGCTGTCAGATAGCCAAAGGTCAAAGATGGCCTGGACCGAGACTCAGGTTTGGAAGCAGTCTTCTGTGACCCGGTTCATTTTTCAGATGAGAAAAAGCTGAAGCCGAAAGAGGGGCTATATCCCCTGAGGTCACATAGCTGGTCAGCGGCAGCAGTGAGATAAAGATCCAGAATTTCTGATGCCCCACTGTTGCCTCCCCCACCTGCACCAACCTCTGTCCACCTCCCATTGAAGGAAAGTGTCCTTGAAACCCACTGGGTGCCGAGCATGTACAACTCAATATCACTAGCAACACTGTGGAATGGAACAGAAGGAATGTGTGGGGGCGGAGGGGGATGCCAGTGTCTACACCAACCAGCTAATGGGAATGTGCTCAAGCCTCTCAACCTCTGGGCCTCCGTTTCCTGATCTTTCCATTGGGCTGATAACAATACTTACCTCCCGGGGTTATGCAAAGATAGAGTGAAATGATGCACAGAAAAGCCCATGGTAAATATTCAGATCATATCAACGTATTTTCAAATTTAGTTGACTTATCAATGAGGTTAAATAGTACATAGTAGGCACTCAATGGATTTATTTTTTGCTTAAGTGATTCAACTTGGTAAAAGCTAAAAAGGTCAATATATCTATGAGCTTACCACATATTCCAATAAAATGAGCAACTCTGGAAGAAGAGAAAAGGTCCTTTATCTAAATAAAATTTTACCTAACTGTGGGAACACATTCAGCCACGATCCTCCACTGACAGCTGGGCCTAATGAGCTTCTACAGTGAACTCCAGCTGTCACCCAGCAGGCCCAGGATGTAGGATGCATATCATTTGCTGGGTAAAGGGGCCATCTAGAGCTCCGTCCTCCATCCCACCCACCGACACACACTCACACCGCGAGGGGGCAGGGCACGGCGCGGAAACAGCTGGCCCATGGGGGAGGAGGGGGCTGTGGTGGGGCGGGGGAGCCTCAGCTGGAGCAGGAAGATTCAGGGCCCTGCGGAAGGTAGAGAAGGAAGGATAAAAGAGAGACCGGCTCAGAGAGGGTACAGGGGCCGGAAGTCCACTTTCACCAACTTCAGCTTCTCTCTGGCTGGATGTAGGAAGCTTTCAGTGGTTGCATCGCCCTAGAGTGAGCTCAGCAGCTAGCACTCTGCAGGAAGTGGGCTTTACCTTGTTCTTCCCAGCCTCACTGTGGAGCAGGCAGGCCTGGCCTCCTCTCCCTGAGGGCCCAGGGCCTTTCCCATCGGGCTCCAAGTTCCTCCCTCGGCCCCCTTCTCACAACTTCCCCTTCCCAGAGGTAGGCAGGGGCCCAGTCTAGGGGCGAGAACTTACCCACGGTGGCTGTCATGCCCGGGGAGAACCGATCATCACAGAATCTCCTGAGGAAGGACGTTTTCCCTACGGCAGAGTTGCCCACAAACACAATCTTGAAGAGCTGGTCTGGGGTGGAGGGAGAGCCTTCCTCCTGTAAAGGGCAGACAGTGTGGCCGGCTGCTGGAATGGTCTAGCTCCTGCTCCCCACACAACTGCCTGTCACCTGTCCCCACGGTGTCCAGGGGAGAGTGGGGACCTGGCCTCCACACCAGTACCGGGAGGCCACGCAGCCTGGGATGCAGGTAGCTTTGGGCTCAGAGCATCAGCAGGAGGGAAGAAGGACATACATTCGACCAATATTTGGTGTCTGCCTATGGTGTTGCAGGCCCTGCGCTGGGCCTGAAGATGCAGGGAGAGGCGGAGGCCTGGTTTACAGTGGAGTGAAGGAGGCAGGCATGGAAACAAACAATCCCCGTGCAATGCTCCGTCCAAGTGCTCTGGGAGCAGGGAGGAGGAGGCGAGGATCCCCTGAGCAGACGCTCCAAGCTGGGCCATAAAGCAGAGGCAGAGATTCTCTGGGGGACGAGAGAGAGGATAAGGTAGGATATTTGCAGGAAGGAGGGGAGACAGAAAAAAGACTTATCTCTGCCACAGGACGGAGACAGCCAGGGCTGCGGTAGGGGCTTTCGTTTCTGCCCTCTCATTGAAAGCCTGGACTGACAGAGGATGCTCTTGCCTCCCTGCCCTTTGCTCTTTGGTCCCATCTTCCATCCGGGACCCACATGTGCCCTGGGAATGAAGGCAAGACAGCCTCCCCTGGGTCTGCTGGGGGTCTGTGATACCAGGCCACTGGGCAGGGCATTCTTGAGTCCACCGGCCACTGCGGCTCCTTCTCTGCTGCCCCGCAGAAGGAGAGGCTGGGGGTTGGCTGCCCTTTAGTCTGGGATACTAAAATCTCGCGGGAAATGGACGTGCTTAGACATGGAGGGAGAGAGAGGCAGTGTAAGGCCCCTCCTTCCCAGCCCAGGATCATTCCTTTCCACTGGGCGTCCTTCCTTAGGGAGAGCTGCTAGCTAGCTCTCTGCAGTCTTGCCTTCAGGCCCAGCCCAGTGCTGCTGGGCCAAATGAGGAAACTCTTCGGAATCATTTAGAAATGGATTTGGGAGAATTAGTTTCTCTTGTTGAGTAAATACTACAATGGAGTGGCAGCAGATATTGGCAGTACTTGAGTGTCAGAGAAAAGCCATTAACAGGCTTTTGGGGAGAAATCAATTCCATGCAGTACTTAAGTAGGAATTCAAGGTCAATTACAGGAATTTAAACTTTAAAAAAATACGCCCCACTTAAAACCTATGCCCCCTGCCCTATTTTCTTTACTCTTGCAATACCAAGAGCATCGGCTCCCTGCTGTCTCCGCTAATCCTCTGCACTAAGAGCTGTAATTTGTTTGAGACTAAAGCTCAGGAAAGCAGTCTATACCCTCAGGCCCAGGTACGGGTGGGGCCTGAGAAGGAGTGGGTCCTAGCCCTTAGCCTGACCCCGCCCCCACCCCCCACGGAGCTCCAGGGCCAAAGAACATAAACACGTTTGTTGATGGTTCAGCTCCGGGCAGAATGGCACAGCGAGCTCACACTCGTGTTCATGCACTTAGCCTGTGTCCCCTCTGGGGACAAAAATCCACAGTGAGACCACCGGACTGGGCAAGGGGACTGGAGAAAGGCCCGCTGTTCTCTTTCCCACCACTTAGAAAAGGCTTTACAAATAAGAGTAACACATGCAATTTTTTAGAATGAGGAAATACAGAAAAGGAAGGAAGGAAAATAATAATTATTTATAATCTCCCCTACCACTCTGCAGTGGTCACTATTCATGTTCTCATGCATTTCTTCCAGGCTTTTTTCTATATAGATGAAAACATATGTTTTATTGAGAGAGACTTGAGATATTATAATATTATTCTTTTCATATATTACTAAGTTATAAATATTTCTCCAGGTCACTAAGTTTTTTTTTGAAAATGCAATTTTTAACAGCAGTGTAATAGTCTATTGAATTAATACACTATAGTTTATGTCCTATTAGTTTTTCAATTGTTCACTATTATACACTTACATTTTTACATTAAGTCTCTGTCTGACTTTGGCTGTTTCTGAGAAAAGATTGCTAGAATTAGAAGTGCCAGTTCAAAGGATGTGATATTTGTATGTTCTTGATTCTTGTGATCAAACTACTTTCCAGGAAGGTCACGCCAGTTCCTGGCTTAGCTGCCTGGCATGGAGGGCCTGCCTCGCAGCGCCTTCCAAAGGGCAGAGCCCCTGCTGAGGCTGTCAGGCGGCTCCCAGTAGGCCACCTTTCCTCATTGCTGCAGTTTCTGCCCCCAGCTAGGTGGCAGCCCCACCTGGTGGAGCCGCAATGCGTCAGAGCAGGGAGCGAAGGCTGGGCCAGGTTGCGCCCCTTTGGGCTTCACGTCCCCCTCTGCCATAAGGAAGAACAAGTTTCTGACACCTCATCAGACGACTGCGAGGGTCAGATGACTGCGAGGGTCAAATGCCATGGCAGGCACGTTGCTTAGCCCTTTCCCTTTGCCCCTGGCCTCTTGATGCTTCTTCCACATACGAGAGGAAGGCGTGGGGTACTGAAACCCCACCTGTGCTCACTGCCCGCATGTGTAGGTCTGTGCACTGACAGATAGGGTGGGGGCCGCGCCCGCCAGTGGGTGACACCCACTTCTTCACCCTCCCTGGGCCCTGGGCCTCCACCATTCTACCCTTCAGAGGCGTAATACACGGGCATGAATGGTAATCCAGACCCAAGAATACCTACTGATGCCAAAAAGGCCCTGCAGAGTGACCAGAGAAGTCTTCCTGTCACACATGCGAATACAGCCATGGAAACTCTCAAGGTGGCAAGGGCTCGATTCTAAAGGGCTGTCCTAGTGTGCAGAGAGGAGCCTCTTTCACACTGCCTCCGACATTCCTACAGCTGTTTTAGAGGGTCAATGGACGGTGGGGGAGGGACGTCCACGGAGCCTATTCCTAGGCCCAGGTCACAAACAAAGTGTGGGACATCACAGCACGAACCAGAGGAGAAGTCTCAGATGGCCTCCTTCTCCCTGCAGAATTGGAGGAAGATCTGCTAGGGGAGTGCAAGTGGGGCATCGGATTTCAGTGTTACACCGAATCAGAAAAGAGAGGCTAGGGCAGGGAGTGGGACAAACATCAGAAGCTACAAGGAGAATTTACTAGGACCCCTGAGTGCCCCTCAAGACACTCAGCTAAGCAGGGGAAGGTGGTATTGGAAAGACAAATATGTTGACTCACAAGACCAGCCACATCTGCCTTCCTGGGCTGCCTCTGGGACAAGGCATAGGGTGATGTCTAACCCCAAAGCAGGACGTGCCTTTACCTTAGACAGGGCTTCCTTCCCAACTGGCTGCGCTCGGGGAGATGTGGGCGTGAGCTGAGAAGGGCGGGCCTGCTGGGTTTGCCCTTCGCCACCCTGGTTGAAGACCTCCTCCTCTTCTGGGCATCTGCTCAGTGGCCGCTCAAAACTGCCCTCCAGGAGCTGCGGCAAGGGGTCTTCTTCAATGGAAATGATTCTGCGGAGTGCCCGGGGGAGTGGACCCCCAGTCCCTGGCTCCCTGGTTCCTGGTTCCTCTTCTGTAAGGGGATACCCACTCAGGCCCAGAGAGCTTTTCCTCCTCTGCATGCCAAGCCCATCTTCTTCCTCCTCTGACTGGCTATTATGGGTGGGGAAGAAAGAAGAGCAGAAGAAAATCATAAAGTGGATCAATATGGAAGCCACGCAGCTTTTCTGGCAGATGACTAAAGGACACCATGCCGTGGGGGCTGAGAGCTCCAGGAAAGGAACAACTAGACCCAGCATTCTTTAGTTCATTCACTCAACACGCTCAGGTAAGTGTCTGGTGATGAGGGTGATGACGGTGCAGGTGATGATGGTGAAGGTGGTGAAGATTATGGTGAAGATGATGATGGTCTACCAGGTACTAAACTAATGTCACTGTCATGAACAAACGGACAAAGCCCTTGTCCTCTTGAAATGTTCAGCTCAGTGCAGGGGCTAAGACAATAATGACACAACGAAATACATTTTTATAAGCTGTGAGAAATGCTATGATGGAGAAGAAAAGGGCATGAAGAAAGGAGCATAAACAGATCTGGAAATAAATGGCCCTGGGGGAACGATCAGGTGGCCTTGGCTCTGGTCCCAATGCCAGCCCTAACTAACTGTGTCCCCTGGTAAAACACTTTGAGCCTCAGTTTCCTCATCATAAAATGTGACCCACTGCCTTGTCTACCTCCAAATAAAGTAAGGTATAAAAAAAGACATGCTTGCAAAGCAGCCCTCGTCAACATGAGGGAGGCGGACCATTGCTCTGGAGCGCCCCCACTAATCAGATGTCTGGGAGGCAGCTGCCCACTAGAGAATGGGCTTTAAGTCAGAAGGAAGCTAGGCACGGTATCTCAATCTGCCTCTCCTTCCTTTCTCCTTCTCTGTGACCGGGCAAGTCAGTCAGGAGGAAGTAGCCTCAGAGCCTAAGTGCATGTCTACTTGCAGGAGCATCAAGAATGAGGAGAAGCAGCAGGCAGTGCAGGGATGCCGGGCCACCGCACAGACTGTACTTTCAGAGTTTTGGGGAGCAAAGGCCTCACAGATCCTTCCTGGCATAGGCGTTCCTTTTGGGTCTTTGTGAGCAATTGAAGCTGAGAGGTACTTTAAAGGGGACAGAAGTTTTCACAGGGAAGACCTTCAGGTCAAAATTAGTACACACATACCCCTCCACACACGTGCACACACACATGTGCATGCACACATGCAAGGACTGGAGAAGAGGCATGCATGACGTGGTGAGGCGACAAGGTCAAAGGGGAAAGAAGGCGGGCATAGGAACTGCCTACGCAGAAGAGAAGCCCCCTACGCCTTCCCTTCTGAATTGCAATATTTATTACTCCGAAGTGCCAACAGTAGGGAGGAAAAAATGCATGTATCACTGTTCTGAAGTTAACTGCCATTCTGAAAGATAAAGTAAGATATATTGTTTGCTCACAAAAATGGTGACTTAGTATAGGACCCTTGACATAAAATAAAGAATTTGTAGCAATTCAAGGGCCTTTCCACTTTTTTATGAAATCAGTTTTTAATAGAAGCTGTCTTCTTTCCAACAAATTTCTTTTATACTCTAACAAGCCTACTGTTTATCTGCCTTTGAACAAAATTAGTATTCCCATCCACTCTCACTCTGCTCACACACAGAGGAGTGCGTACGTGTGTGTGAGTGTGAGCAAGTGTGGCCGCACAGCATGATTTTTCAAAGGCCTTCTACTCCAAAAAGAAATGGCCACTGAAATAGTTCTTTTTCAAAGGGCTTTCACTGAAATGAAGTATTTCTTGGGAAAATTTTTTATTTGGGAAATTCTCAAGCACTATTGACATTCTGTAATTCCTTCAGCTTAGCATGACTAAGTTCGTTTCCAGTTTTCCACTGGATGCTGGGTGCGGTGGTAAAGAGCAGTCGCCTCTGCCGAAGTCTGTGGTGAAATTCCGGCTCACAAGCTGTTGCATACCTGCTTATTGTCTGTTTCCTCCAGAGATGGGGTCTATTTTGCTCACCGCTGTACACCCAGCAGATAGCACAGTATCTTGCACACAGTAGGCCCATGATAATAGATATTAACGGCAGGACTCATGTCTAATTTATCTTTGGAATCTTCACAAAACTCAAAAGGAGGTCTACTACAGAGCAGGCAATTGGCAAATGCCTGTTGAATGAATCAGTCAATGAATACATTCGGTTCTGAGGCGCCGACAGGCCAACTATTGCACAGATATTTAGCTCCTAAATTGTAGCTCACTGTTCAGCTACTTAGAAAGGAATTTGCAGTAATCAGGTCCAAAGACTTGACTCATCAGCTGTCTGACATCCCAGAGTCACCTCCCTTTGCCCGTCTGTTTATTTCATGCTTTTTGTTCTCGGTGTCCCCTAGATGAGCAAGTTAGCACAATTTCTCCCCAGATCTAAATACTAAGGGGTCTGGCTGCCTCTACCTCTCTGTGGCCATCGATGTGGGTGGAGTTATGTGGCAACAAGAGGAAGAAGAAGGGGACTGGCTAGTCTTTTTGTAGGAGCGGCAAGCCCCTCCTTCGGGGACTCAATCATATGTTGTCCAACAGGAACAAAACATGTCATCTTTGAGTTAATTAAATATGAGTCATTGAAAGGCATCTGTCAAGTACAGGCCCTATTCGTGTCTGTAAAGGAGTTCAACTATTGGAGATTCCATATGACACTTGAATTGCCCTTTAGAGGACAAACGGTCATGTCCCTGAAAAATCATGTGAGTCCATTCTGCTCAACAGACAATAGGGCGTCATCACACTACACCTTTCATCTCTCCCCTGAGCTGCCTTGTTCTCTTTCCTCTGCGGATCTATAGCACCTCTTCAGTCTGTCTGTGCAGGCACACGTGGGGAACAGGGGTGCATAACGAAGACCATGCCCTGTCCTAGGAGCTCGCTAAGCACAATGCTCCCCTCACTTGGATGTCAGGACAGGGATATGTCCTCCAAGATTCCGGGGGAGTGAGCATGGCTGACCCCAGGCTTCCCCACCAGGGCTGCTTCTCGAGGGCCAGTCTGCACTCAGCAAGGGCTCAAGGCCTGCTCCCAGCGAGTCCGAGACCAACAAACAGATAATGCATGAACAAACAGAGGATGACTTACCTTCTAAGGATCCCTGCGCCATCCATATATTTGCCTATCACAGAGCCAGATCTCTGTTTCCTGCTTGCCTTGGAAGCATCTGTGTTTGCCTTGGCTGCCTTATCTTTCTGTAGAAACACAAAAGGCCCTCAGATCCACGCCTGCTCATTTGTCCCAGTGTTTGAGCAGAAAGGCCTCGACTTTCCCACCTCATAGGTCAGGCTCTAAACAAAACTCTGAAGTTAGCAAGCTCTGTTCTGGTGTCCCTGCTAGCATTCACCTGCTCTTCCCTTTGGGCATCACCTCTCACCAGCATTCCTCCACTTCCTGTCTAATAATCTAATCCAATGAACCAGCACACAGTTTAGAGCCTGGGGTCCATGATATTGTTCTTCACCGGACGATTGATAATTTGCGAGAGGACAAGTAAAAAGAGATAAATGTGGACTGCATAGGGAAACTGCTTCATGGACAGAAAATACCCTGTGCCTCTTTAAACTACACTCTCCTGTGTGGCTCCAGCTCCTTTTGTTCCCAAAGCCTCAGATACGATAAAGGGAGCAGCCCAGAGGATCAATTAACCCAGTGCCCTGTCCTCAGCTGCTAAGCTAGTGTAGGGACTGCAAACCTTTTGTGGACACAGGCTGGGAGTGGATAAATTGCTCACACACCTGTAACGAAGAGGCTGGGTGGGGTGGGGGCTCCTGCCCACTCTGCCAATGCTCCCTAATGGATGTCTTCCGGGAGATGGCGGGGGGGAGTTAGATCACAGGAAGAATCTCTCATTAACCAGCCGTCCCCATGATTCCCAGTGACCCTTAAGGGGGGCTGGCAGGACTCCCAGGGCCCCTGAAGGTATGGCTATAATGATTCCAAATTAATCTTTAATTATTATCCAGTGTGAACATGATTTTATCACTCCTTCTTCTATTCCCCACAAGGGTTCTTAAATCCATTCCTTTTTCAATGCAAAATGAGTTTGACAGCGGAGGGGAAGCAAAGTCAAGGGATTAGGACGACATTTGGTTGGGAGCTTTAAAATAAATTCCGTGTTACTTCTCAAACAATTCTAACCATTATCATCATCAAACAAACGTGTAGGCTGGAGCCTTGCTCTAACAGCACACACAGGTGGGCAGCAGAGATGTTTGCTGCCAGTCGGGGATAGAAAAGAAACGGTGGAACGAGGCCCCTCGGGGATCTGCAGTCATTAACCAGGGCGCACCTCACTCAGGGCAGACCAGCTGCCTCTCGCTGACTGCATTTAGGCCACTGTAGAGCGAAGGGTTCAGTGCAAAGCCTCTTTCTAAGAGTTTTTCTCAAAAATCCCTACAATACGAAAAGAAGAAAAAAAAAAAGAAAAAGGGTAGGGACTCCTGTTCCTCCTGTGGTAGTCGGGGTCATGGTCCAAGGGGGTGAATGACTTGCCGAGGACACGCATGAAAGGCACGGTGTGACCACTCCCATAATTAGAAACGCATACCGGTCAGTCCTGCTCCCATTGTTCTTCCCTTAGAGCGTCCAACCGCTACTGTCTAAAGGGGGAAAACGTAAGGGAATGTGGGGTCCTACATCTGTCTGATGCAGCTCCAAGGGAAGAGCTCCACAGAAATGTAGGCTATTGTGCCATTTGGGAGAGTATGTGCGTGCGGTGCCCAGGTACGGAGAGGCAGGGGTCCCCACGGGGTAAAAAAAATTGGGCATAAAATCAACTATGTAAATGGTAAGATATACATTCTGAATTTGTTCTATGAGAATGTAAAAATGCAAATTTTTCATCAAGAGATCAAAATTTTAATGAAGAAAAAAAGTGCAAGCATTTTGGCTGAAAAGTGATCGTGACATTTCAACGGCGCCATCTCATGGATAGGACTGCCATTTCTGCCTCCAAGAAACGCGTGACCCTCCCAGATATTTCTGTCTCGTTATGCCATGAGGGATGTGTGTGACTTCATGGAAAATTAACACACTGTTACCCAGGAGGCCACCCTGCATTTTTACTATTTTCAAAAAAGCATATGCCATGGTCCTGCTGCCCACACAGGAAGGAGCGGCCAGGCCCCAAGCCTCAGGGCATTCCTGGCCAGTCCTGGCTCAGGTTCTGGCGGCCGCCCGACCACAGTCCTTGTCTTTCCCCAGGGGAAGGGGACACTGGGCACTTACCTGAAAACGTATGTCTCTTTCATCTCGAAGGTGCTTGTTCCTTTCCCTGCGATGGAAAAAGGGAATCTATTCAAACACGGAGTACGGGGTTGATAGAGCCAATAGCAGCTGGTCTGCTGGTCGGGTGGGCACAAGGAAAGCTTGGTGTGGAAGGCCCAGGGAGCATGTGGAACCTCTTTTCTTAGGGATTGTGGTTCATGGCAGAGGGTAGTCTGCGTGTAATTCAGCTCAGGGGAAGGGAGACAGAGAGAGTGGGCTGCTGGTACCCACAGCCCTTGAGGTTGTGCACTGCTCTATACTGTCACCAGCGGGTCCTTCCCTGTAAATTGCTCGGGGGGCCTGTGTGCCCTCTCTGAACCATTCATTCATGCCCACACTCACTCAACTAGTGTCTTCTGGGCACCCACACATGCCAGGCACTGTTGTGGCTATCAAGGTTACACCAGTGAACAAAGGAAAAAGCTCCTGTCCTCAGAGAATTGGTACTTTAGTGCAGATATCATTGCTGCTGAGAAAAATGAAGGAGAAAACGAAGTAAAACCTGCCAGTGGGTGGTGTGGTGCTTCAGCAGAGCGGTCAGGGGAGCCGCCCAGAGAACACAGCATCTGCGCAGAGATGGAGAGGAGGACAGGGGAGCTCTGCAGGTAACGGGGGGAAGAGCATTGTAAGGGTCGAGCCCCGGGTTGGGGCGTGCCTGGAACAGTACGCAGGGCAACAGAGTGCTCAGAGGGAGAGCAGTAGGAGACAAGGTCGGAGAAAAGATGGGGAAGGAGGGGGACCTGCCATTCATGGCCCATGGGCCATTGGGAGAACTTCGATTTTTACTCCAAATGAGAGATGAAGCCGTGAGGGCTGGGCGTGGGGTGGCAGAGGAGTGTCCTGATCTGACTCAGGTTTTCAAAGAAGCCCTATAGGCGCTGTGCTAAGAATGGATTGCTGGGGACAAGCGTGGGGTCCTGTGAGTTGGCCAATATTTTAAGCAACATGTTGGTCATGGGCTCCACTTTCAGTGGAATAGTGGTAGAAAGAGCCTGATTAGGGGGGGAGAATGTGAGGAAAGGAAATGGAGACAGTGAGTGTAGGTGCAAACAATTCTTTTGAAAGTTTCACTGAAAGTGATCAAAGAAATGGAAAGTAGCTGGATGGGGAGGGGAGGCTAAGACATACCATGTAAGAAATACTGTGATACATTTATAGGTCTCTCCAAAGGGAGGGCGTAGCCGTGGTCTGACCGTCATCATTGTAATGTGGCCATTTACTGGCAGCATGGACCGTGGGCAGGCGCTCCGCTAAGTGTGCTGCCCTCCACAGGCACTGACCTGAGACAGGCTGGGAGAATGGCCTCAATTTCCTGGTCTGCAGAACGTACTAAAAATACATTGGGGTTGTTCTGTACCAACTACGTGCATCTGACGAGCAGGCAGGCATACACAGCCAGGGTCTTCAGAACTTGTTGCGGGGGACGAGGAAAGTATCTTACAAACCCTGACAATGGCGAAGGGAGCTTCACGAGCTGGAAGGACCCTCCCTGTGTACAGGCAGTGATGTTCACAGCCTGGCACCTGGACGAGTGCTTGGGGAGCCCTGGGGAGTCACACCCTCACTGGCGAGTTTGCTGTTGTGCTTTGTGTAGCCATCTCCACGCAGAAGCATCGGTACTTAAGGAATGCTAGTCTCTTTACATGCGTGGACTTCTGTTCACATCGCTCCCCTCCTGTAATTGCTGCTTACACCTATCATCTAATTCCCAAAAGAAGCCTGAGGGGCGGGCAGAAGATTAAGACTCCAACTGGTTAAGTCAGCTGTCCGAGGTCACGCAGGGAATGAGGGCAGTACCGGGTCTTGAACCAGATCCAGCTGCAAAGTGTGTGTTCCTGACTCAGTGCCCTGAAATTGCTTCCATTTGCCCCATTTCCCTCAGGAGGCTGGTCCCCTTCTCGCCCGGTCACATCCCGGCCACTGTCCTGATTCCACCACCACACCCTCCACATTCTCACTGCTCTCCCCACCCCGCGCAACTGCCAACTTCCTCTCCTCAATTTCGGTTTCCCCACTGCCCTGGGTTACGAGCTGGTGACTTCACTGTGGAGGAAAAATCTACTGTGGGGCCTCCCCCTTCGCATCCCAGCTTTCTCCAGCCGGCAGAGTTTAAGGTTGGCGGCCACGTAGCAGCTCCAGGCATGTGATTCTGCCAAATGCTGGTCTCCACCAAAAAGACCCCAGGCAGTTGTAAAGTGCTGCCTTGTCACTCCCCGCTGCCCATTTGTGTTAACTCGACCCCTTTCTTTTCTTCTCAGTACAATAGACAGAAGGGGGGAAAAGCAAACAAAAAAAACTTGTCCTTGGACATCTTGTTCTTTTCCTTTCACTAACATGTTCCTAACAACCAACATCTTCTCTCAAATGGAGGAGAACTTGGCCACCTAAGTACCCCTCTCATCTCCCCGGCCTTTGGGGGCCTCTTTGAATCATGCATTGAGTGCAGTAAATCTGAAATGCATTCAGTTTGAAGCACTTCTCAATTTGGGAGCATCACGGATGTCAGACAGAGTGACCTTGCCTTGTGTTCAAATAAAAAAAAAAAAGACAAAAATTTCATAACTTACCTTTTTCAAAACCACTTGCACTTTACAAGTCAGAACCCGAAGTCCTGCTTTGTCACCATTCCCCAGGAGGTGTTTGGTAGGTACAAGGCACGGTCACTTAGAGACCTCAGAGGCAAAAGTGAAAACGCCATCTTTCCCCACACAAGTTTGGTGGGTTTGTTTTTTTTGGCACCTTCCAGACCAATGAGCTCTGAGTTTACAATGAGTTTCTGTAAGCTAAGGAAACTACTTTCTTGATGCTCTGTTTTGACTCATTTTCAGGCAGACCTTGGAGTTTACAGACCATGGCAATGAAGTGAATGTCGCCATAGAGCAAGTCACATGAACTTTTTGGTTTCCCAGTACATATGAAAGTAATGTATGCTCTACTCCATAGTCTGTTCAGTGTGCAATAGCATGGTGTCTAAAAAAATGTACAAACCTTAATTTAAAAACATTTTATTGCTAAAAGATGCAACAAATCATATGGGCCTTTGGAAAAATGGTGCCAATAGACTTACTGGATGCGGGGTTGCCACAAACCTTCAATTAAAAAAAAAAGCAATATCTACAAAGCACAATAAAATGAAGCACAATTAAACGAGGCATGCCTGTGCTCATTCAGCAAACATGAATGGTACGGCAGGATAAAGAGGGTCAGCCAGATGTGGGTCTCAATTCTGGCTCCGCCAGTAAGTAGCTGTGCCACTTTTGGTAAAGTATCTCATTTCTCTAACATCAACTTCCTCATCAGTTAACTCCTGTATTAAAAGCTGCCCTACTTTCCTAAGTTTTGTTGAAGATGAAAAGGGTACTCTGACTGTCTGAACAATATGTTAAGGACAAGGGAAATGAGTGTGCCCTCTCAGTAGCTACGTTTTTCCAGAGCATAGATAGGGAAGACTCAGATCGGCCCCGCTACCTGCGGTGTCTGGGACATGCCCTCAGAACACATCCAATGCTGACCCACCTGAGGAAATCCAGCTGCTTCAGGAGCCCCGACTTCTCCCGCTGCAGACTCTCTGTCACGCGGTACACTTCCCTGAGCAGGAGGCAAACAGCAGTGATGAGCGACTGCTCTGGGGGGGCGTGAGCTCTAGGGTTGAGGCGCCGTGCTGAGGCTGGACGCCCAGGATCCCTCACGCAATCAGCAGGCAGTGCACTGCGCTGGGGACAGAGGTGTTAGAGGAATATGTGCTTCCTTGGAGGGCACCTGCCACGTTCAAGTGCTCACAGCCATGATCTCAGCTATCACAGACACTCTATTTGGAAGGTAAAATTATCCCCAGTTTACGGACACAGTCAAAGGGGTTGGATAACTTTCCCGGCTCACACAAACAACCCAGGGTCTTAATCGACATCTCCTAGCCGAAAACCTGCTCATTCCACAGCCAGCCACAGGCCACCTGCAAACACAACTCTATGATAATTGCACTGTTCTCCCAGGCTCCAAGTGACTCCGCGACCCACAGTTCAGGGAATTAGAATCAAAACTCTCCTCCAGTCCAGACTTGGAAGGTGAGAACAGAACTGATATTCTTTTTCCCTGGATGCGAGTGCAGTTCATTTCCAGGAGCTCTTGAAGAATCATTTTCCCACTTCACCTTCCCCCGAGTCTCCAATCTGTTCCCAGGTATCTGGAATTTCCACGATTGGTCACTCATGTCTTTGACTTAAGATTTCTTATCTCTAGCTATAAAGCAGGGATTTAATGCATCAGTTATCATCAGTCATTTGTATCACAGTGTGAACATGTCAATCATATCAGCAGTTTTGAGGAAGGGAGAGGGAAGCTGAGAGTTACACAGCGTAGCTGGAGGGCAACATAGCAAGGTGGGGGCGGGGTGCCCAGTTTCTTTATCTGTATCCTCACTGCAGGGCCAGGCATGTAGGCAGAGGCCACAAGTAGCAGCAGGAAGAAAGAAAGGAGGGCTGGGGAGAGAGGAAGGGAGGGAGGGAGGGAGGGAGGGAAGGAGGGAGGGAGGGAGGAAGGAAGGAAGGAATGAAGGGAGGGAGGGAGGGAGGAAGGAAGGAAATAGGAGGGCAGGGTAAGTTGGAGAGGTATTTGACACCACTCGGGAAAAAAAGGAAACAAAGCAGAATTGGGTGATACTGTAAAATAAACCTTGCTTAATGCCACAATTTTGCCTCCATCGTTTCCTCCATGCTCTGCACTGTGGTTCATAGTTCCAAAGTTCCACATCTCAACCCCAGCACAGCACTTAGTGTAGGGAGCATCTTACAGCCTGATGCATTCATCACTTTCCATTGGCTCTCAGGGCACCTGGCCAGTGCACACACCAGGCTGGACAAGGACAGTCACCCCTCTGCCACCCCTATGCCATTATTGAGCTGGTGAAAGTAGAACCAGCTTGCTGGGTCCTTAAGACTTGTTCCTGAAGAAGTATCTGTGGTGGGGTTTTTTTCCCAATTATAGAATAATTATAAAGTCAATTTACAACAAAAAAAGACTGAATCAAATTCTAAGTTCACCTCAGACAATCCTAATTAAGCAACAAAACTTCTCTGGCTCCCGCAGAGCTGCAAATTCCTAGCACTTTATTACCAATTATATTTAATGTCATCTTGAGGGAAAACAATGTACTTCCCATTATCCAAACTGGGTCCCCAAATCCCTGTCTAGGATTCTGCTCTGATTAGCAGAATTAGAGCTGCCATCAGCTGCCTCTGTGCCCAGGGAGCCAAGCTGGCCTGGCCCTGCTTTGTGCACCCAATAACCCCGATCCTGCTTCTCTCTGGGGGCAGCAGGGAACACACAGCTCTGCCTCTTGCTAAGGAAAACCACTCACTGGGGATCTCAGGTCTGGGTACTCACAGGGCGTTTGACTGAGGAGCCAATTCCTAAATAACAAGGTGTGCCAGGTCTTCTCTGGCCTCATTTTCACAGAAACCAGCTGACCATTGGAGCTATATGAACACACACACACACACACACACACACACACACACACACCCATATATTATACTATATGTTGATGCAAATATATGTCTGTCCATTTGTCTAGTAAACATACATCCAGTTGGATGGATATAGATAGATAGGTATACAGCTGACCGGAGAACAATCCCGTGCAGTTTAAAATCCACGTAACTTAAGTCGGCCCTCCACTTACACAGATTTCCACAAACCAGGGATAGAAGATACAGCTGATCCTTGGGCAACGTGGGTTTGAATGGTTCGAACTCACTTATATGAGCTAAGTGGACCCACACGGCTCAAACTCATGTTGTTCACGAGTGAATGGCGTATGTACACAAAGAGACACACACATTCAGGTCATTTTATGTTAACAAAACGGAAAGCTTTTCTGGGGGGAAAAAATGGCACTTAGGTATTTGACTAAATGACCTTGAAAGTCCTTCTAACCTATGCATTCTAAAAGGTTATACAGGTAATATGAGAACTACAAGGAAGAGCGCTTGCCATTTTCACCGGAGTGGCTGGGGAGCGGTTTGCGGCTGCCTTCGGGGAGCTGCTTTTTAGGAGATGGATGAGATGTGCAGCCGGCTCCACAATGTGCTACCCGGTGGAAATACAGGTGAATGCAGAGCGACGTGCTACCGTTTCATAAATGAAAACTGTGTGTGTGCACTCACACTTGCATAGGCCTAGAATGCTCTGGAAGGACCCACGAGAACCCATGACTGGTGGCCTTGGGGTGGCTGGAGGCTGGGTGCAACGGGGCAGGGGTGGGGGCAAACTTCTTTTTAAGTGTATATCCTTTTGGGTACATCTGTTTGAATGTTGTGCCTTGTCATGAACTGTCTACCCCAAATAAAACTTAATAAATAAAACAAACAGAGAGGTGCTGCTTTTCAACTGACCTGCATCTTTATATTGTCTTCCCTGCTTGACTGTTCTTTATCTTAACTTTAAAATCTATTTCTCCTGCCTTGAGCAACTTCAGAGAGTTGGAAAACTAATTTGCCCATTCAGAATTCTAGCTGATAAGTGACTCAGTCTGTTTATCTCCGAGATAACCCCTTTCCGCTCCCAGATGCTCCAGAGCAGCGTCGGCCCCAAGGCACTGTCAGGAGAAGCAGAGGGCATCAGCGCTAGGCGCTGTCCTGTCTTCTGGCACCAACTAGCTGTGTTGCTTTGGGTCGGTCACTATCCCTCTCTGAGCCTGTTCCCTCCTTTATGAAATGAGGGATGCATTAGAGTATTAAGGTCCTATCAGTATTCTGGGTCTGGGACTCAGTTTCACAGGGAAGCAGCAGCCAAGGCTCTCACTCCCTTCTCTCCTGACCTCCCTGGACAGGACAGGGCCTGCTCGCCTGGGCTCCAGCACACTTCCTGGCTGTACAGGATGCTGCCAGCTTCTCCGAAACAAGTCGTGAAGGTTCTGGAAGCACTGATCTCTCCCTCCTAACCCCCCTTCCCTCTTTTTAAATTCCCAACCTCCAGAGATTGTACCTCTGGCTTGGTTAATTAAGATAAGGCTTTGGGAAGATTTTAATCCTCATGCTGTGATTTGGTGCTCCACGCTGGGCGCTCACTTCCTTTTGCTGTTCTAATGCGTGCGCCTTCGGGTGTTTGTTGCTTCTGGAACTTGATTGAATTTTAAGAGCCTGAATCCTTAATTATGTTTATAAAGCTAAATGTCTGTGCCTTGTTTGACCTGCTCTCAATGAGGAGGAACTGATTTTGCTTATTTACAATGAAATATAGCGTCCCTCCACTGGTCATCCAAGAATTGGAATGGAGGGGTTTTGTTTTAAGTCAGCTATTTGGAATACATATATATATATATATATATATATATATATATATATATATATATATATGGATGGAATACATATATATATAACTGGAGATATATCTTACTGGGGTAAAACTTCGAATCCACACACATTCTCCCTCTCATCCTAGGTAATCAATCCCACACAGTACAAGACACCACACATGAGCCAGACAGCAGGACAATTTGATTTCAGCCAATGGACCAAGATTTTGCCAACAGTCAGAGAGAATGAGGGCCTTCATTTTTGAACAAGGAGAGTGAACATATGTATAACACCAAGCCTTGGTAAATAATGCTGCCCTTTCCTCTAAAATCAGACTTGTCATCTTACCCAGCACAGGACAAGGTCCACAAAAGATTTTTCAGAATGAACGGGTGAGTAACTGCATGAGTGTGTGAACAAACGAGTGAGAGAATGGTGGCCAGCCCATGCTTATATAAGTGTTTTCTAGCTGGTTCATTACTCCCTAAGGAGGAGTCAGCAAGGTGTATCTAGCGCTAAGCATCACAGCTACTGGAAACTTCCAAACCTCAGTCAGTTTCCTCATCTGTAAATCCAAGTTGATCATAAGAGGCCCTGCCACATCAGGATTCTGTAAAGGTCATATGAGTTAATGTTAAAGTATTAACATAAGTGAGATATGACAAATGCCCAGCAGAATACCTGGCACAGAGTAATTGTAATTTTCAATAAATATCTGCCAAATAATAACACACAAATATATGGAGAAATGAATGAATAAAGACACAAGTGAGATTCCTCTCCCTGGGTCTCAGAGTATACCTGGTCTCAAAACTTAACACTCTTATAACAAGTTAAATGCTGGTATTCCTCAGCAACTTCTCTCGTTTAACGTACAGACCAGCACCTGGACCCCCTTCGGATATGCCTCTGCCTCACGAGCTGCGCGCCGTGGCTGGGCTAGCAAACCCAACCGTATGAGGTGTGGGGTTCCCCCTACGGGCCCACAGAGCTGGAGCGAAGACTCCAGGGCATGGTCACGTGCCCAATCCAGTTATATGTCAACCTCAGAAGTTTCTGGGCATCGCTCTTGTCCATTTTGTTCCCCCAGGTCTCTAAATTACAGCAGTCATGTTTGGAATGTCTGCTTACCCAGCATTTTTCTCACAGGCTACAATATATCTGTGGTTGGGTAATATGTCCTTCTGATCACATAATAAATTTTCTGAGAACAGAGCTGGATATTTCTTGTCATCCTAGGTAATGCTCAGCACAGCGCCGGTCTGCTTAATGGTCTCAGAATCCTAGACAAGATCTCAGGGAGCAAGGAATCCAATTCCCATTTTATAGGCAAGGGGTGTCTGTCAAAGAGGGGAGATCGCATGCTCGCCGCGAGAAGGGAGCTAGAGAGCAGTGAGGGGCACATGAAAGCTAGACTCACATCTCCTTCTCCTGCTGGAGCTTGCAGGCCTCTTGCTGGAGGCTCTCCAGCTGCTGCTGGGCACCCTGAAGCTCCCGGGAGGTCCGCTCCAGCTCCTGGGCCAGCTCTTGGTTGGTCAGTTTCAGCTTGGCGTTCTCGGCCTTGGTTTCATGCTTGTCATTATGCAGGGCCGTGCACTGGCCTTCCAGCTGGAAAGGAATGGGGACAGAGAGGCGTGGTGAGCAAACACCATTGTCAGGCTGGCTTGCCCGGCCTCGTCTCGCTTTCTCCACTTGGTGGGCAGGGAACATCGCTGTCCCCCTCATTGCCCTCAAGCCTCCGGATGCATTGTCCTACCCTTTCATTCAAACGTATATACTTCAGGAGGCAGGAGGAGCTTCCAGGTACAACTTGTCTCCCTGCTGTTCCCACAGGGCTACTAGGAAGGGAAATTCCATGCCCATCTTTATCTCTCCTCTTAATGATGATGACCATCGTCATCATCTCATCGATGGTCTCGACAATGGTCTCAACAATGGCTGTCCCTTCGACGGCCTGGAGATCTACCATAAATCCTTCCTTCCTAGTGTCCTTTACGCCAATTTCTTCTCCTTGGCCATCAATGGAACAGAGAACAGCTAAGGGACAACCTTATAAAAACACCCTTCTAACTTTGAACACTGAGAATTAATCCATCTATTACCTTCCCTTCTCTCAGCTACATAAGTCCAATTCCTTTAATCTACAGAAGCTTTGTATGGCAGCCGGAGACCCTGAAAATTCATCAGAAATAGCTAAACAGGTCAAACCAACGTATACCCCTTCTCATGTTCCCAAAGCAGCTGCAAACCTGAATGTTCATAACTGCAGGTTCTCTGGCCTGGTAATTATGCTTTGCGGAGCTTCCAGCCCTCTCGCTAGAGGAAGCATCAAACCGAGGCAAATTTATTACAATAAATTTCATTTAATGAATGCGGCCAGTAAGGGGAGGAGGAAGAAACAATGAGGAATTCTGTGTGATTCTCAAGAGGCTCCTGGGTAATCTGGTAAGCACGCAGTAATTAAATCGAGTGGCAATCATTCATGTGAGGGATAAATCTAATTGGTAAGGACTTAGTGCATAATAGCGAGGAGGAGAAAGAGTAGGAAAAGCAGGGTATGGCTGTGGAAGGGGGACGCGAAAGCAGCTGGCAGCTACTGGAGTTGAAAGCATCTCGTTGCAGAAGTAAGAAACGAAAATCCATAGATTGGGTAGCAGCAGGAGGGGAGCGGTCCGCAGCTTTAGCATGGGGTGTCTTCAAGCATATTTTAACGTGTTGCTAAAAATAGCTCTCTCTATTCAAACAGAGGCAATGTGTCTGGGTCTGTGCAGGGCTGGATTCCTTCCAGCACAAGACAAAACAAAACAGGAGGACAAGTGGCAATCTGGCCTCGCTCCCATGACCTCTTGCTTCAGAGAGGAGGCTGCGAGCCTGAGGTTTGCTAAGGTAATCAATCTTCCTGGGGTCATTAGCCAGGTGTTCCCAGCCATAGTGGACGGACACTGCCCTGCACAGGGCACCATGCCTGCTGGGGGCTCAGAGGCATCAGAGGAGCACGTTGCTCCTGCATCTATCCTGTGGAATGATGGAACAGTCACAAAGGAGGCTGATGAACCTTGTCCAGGGGGAAACGGGGAAGGAGAATTTGACCTTTGCAGAGCCCCTTCCCACTGGAGAAATCCATGACCATCCTGAAGGGAAGACTTTACTGTCTGCAGCCTCCCCCAAAGTACCAGTGACTGTGTCCCTTGTACGCCAGCATTCCCCTCTTCTCTTATACAGCATGCAGGAAACAAATGAACGTTTTGGCATTTGGGTAGCTTCTGGACACAATTATATGAACATGTCTGCTTCAAGGGAAAATTCTTAGCAACTTCTCAAGTTAAACACCTGGCAGTGGAGAAGTAAAGGCTTTATCATCTGTGACTTCAAATGCTGCCTTTGTTTTTTTTTATTTTTTAAAGATTTTATTTATTTATTTTTAGACAGAGGGGAAGGGAGGGAGAAAGAGAGGGAGGGAAATTATCTATGTGTGGTTGCCTCTCGAGTGCCCCCTACTGGGAACCTGGCCTGCAACCCAGGCATGTGCCCTGACTGGGAATCAAACTGGCGACCCTTTGGTTCGCAGGCCGGCACTCAGTCCTTTGAGCCACACCAGCCAGGGCTCAAATGCTACCTTTGTACAATGAAATGGTTCTCGGATTGAAAAAAGAGATGTCCTTAAGTGAATGGCAGGGAAAGTGGGCATAAGCCACAGCAGAGGATGCAGTGTGGCCAGGCATGTGAGGACACAGACAAGAGCCTACCCGTTTCTGCTTTTGGAAGAGCTGCTCCAGCTCCTGCTCCTTAGACAACAGCTTCTGTTCCAGCTCCTGACTGCGGGCCTGAAACCTCTCCGTGTCCTGCCAAGCCAGACAAGGGGACATGTGAGGCCTAAGTGCACCTGGGATGGTGATTTTTTTCCCCACCTTGAACCCGCTCAGCAGCAGGCCCCGTCCATCCTTTTGGACTTTGGGGCCCTCCCCACGACATTCCAGGGCCCTGGTCGACCTGTCTGCTGGTTGGTGCAGCCCGATGAGACCGAGAGTGCAAGCGCTCAGAGCGGCTTGATTGGGACCATGCGCCGCCCGCCAAAAAGAGGCAGTGTCAGTAAGGGGCGTACAGGTACTGAACTGGGAGAGGAGAACGGGAGCCTGAGGTCAGTCTCCTCATCTGCAAATCGTGGGATGGATCATCCTTCCAACTTAGATATTCTGTTCCATGTTGTCCTCTGTCATTTGATCTCATAAATGGCCCTCACTCTGGAAACACAGGGCATCACTTCCTGTGGGTGTAAGTCCTCCCTGTTTCCCGACTGACTGAGGTTTTCCAGTCCTCCTGATGTATCTGCCCTGATGCTTCATAGCCCCTTCCCTTCCACCCCAGATCCGAGCCTCCCCACTCAGGGATGCAGAGGCCCTGACGATGTAGGCGCCGAGGGACCTGGCTGTGGGATAAAGAGGGACATGTGGAGGTTGTCAAGGTGCCTGACACTCTCAACAGAGCCTGGCATAGTGTAATGGCCCTGAGCTGAGCGCCAGGAGACTTGGGTTCCAGCCCTGGCCTCACCCAACTAACTTGCTTCATTCTTCTAGATCATGGCATTTTTGTTCATAGACTAGAAATAAAAATATCCACGCCGCATGTAACGCTCCACTTGCCTGAAGGCAGAGCAGGGGTGCAAACTGTGCAGGAAGAGGAGAAACCATTATAACTTCCACGTAGCTCCCTACGGGAGCCTCAGGTTCCCTGCCACCAGGCACAATGCCCTCCCAAGGAGGACAGCCCTGGGCGGATGACAGGTTGGGCATGACTGTGCGGGAGTGCAGCACTGTCAGCAGAGTGGGAAACGCAACCGCTCTCTGGGCAGAGGCCTTTGGACACCTCCGTTCAGAGGTTCAGGGTATTTCCTGGGTTCGTTGTTTGCAGACACTACCTGGTTCCTCTGCCCATTTTCAGGCAGGTAACTGCAGTTCAGGGACAGCCTGTGATGGTCCTCATCTCAACCACATGCAATGGCAGAGGTAGGTCTGACGAAGCACTTCCTGCTCCCAAACTTTGTCACAGAGAACCTGTTTCATTGAGCTCATCTGCCACTCCAGAGCAGGTGCCAGTGGGCAGTAACAGTGAGAAGAGCAGCTCCAGAATCCCTGTGCCCATGCTGCCATCCCCATGGAGCGTCTCACTGCCCCTGCCAGTGCAGAGCTTCGGGAAGTCTATTACCCTGGAGCTAAGGTATACAAGTGACTAATATTTCCCTCGTGGTCAAACAAACTGCTAAACCTAGAACCGAGGGGGTCAGCTTTCTCCATGCTGTCTAAACTGTAACAGCACTGTCCTCACGCTGTGGCCGGGCAAAAGCCTGTGTATCCAACGGCTTAGTAGCATGGCAAAGCACAAGTTCCCACAGTGTCCATGTTTATGCAAAAAGCATAAATCTAAGCACTGAGCCTGAAAGGCGGCTGGTACTGAGAAAGGAGAACAGGGATCAGGAGGGGGGAGGTGAAACTGCAGCACGGTCAGGTCACCTTCTGTGATACCAGTTTGTCCTTGACTTTTTTTCCTCTGACCCCTTCCCACCCCTAATGCCCCTGTGTTGGCCTTCCTTTCATTTCTGAAAGCATGCCCCTTTCTTTAGCCAGGACTTTTGACCTGCTCTCACAGCCCCGGCACCGGCAGCAGATGCCCCGGCGCCCAGCCCCTCTGTGCGGGAGGTCATCTGGGGCCAAGGAAGTGGCCCTCCTCCTGCCGGGGCAGAGAGGCTGCTGTTCTCCGGAGGCTATTTTAGAGGCTGCCAAGTGAGGAGTGTGCGACTGCTGTCTGCCATATACTCGTTCACTGTGCTGAAGATCGGGGGCAGCCGGAACGCTTTACAGCTCTAAAACACGACAGGGGAGAGGTCTGGAAGTGCTGACAAGTCTCCAGAGGGCTCTAGTTGGAGAACATGACTGGCTTTTCCTGGAGAGCATCCAGACTTCCTCTCCATTTGAGTGACATCAGTGATAATAAATGAGGTCGTGGTGTGGATCATCAAAGCAGCATACCATTAAAAAATGGTTCAAACCAACCTGCATTAAGTGGGAGAAAAGAGACTGTGAAAACAGTTCGGGTTCAGTGCCGAGCGGCTGCGGATGGTGTGGTCTCTTATGTTGTGTCCCCCCCCCAAATTTTTATGTCGTCACCTAATACCCAAGGTGAAGGTATTAAAAGGGGGGGCCTTCGGGAGGTGATTAGTGCCCTTATAAAAGAGACCCCAGAGAGCTCGCTTGCCCCTCCTGTCTCACGAGGGTACAGAGAGTGGTCGGCCATGTGGAACCGGAACAGGGCTCGCACCGGAACCCAAGCGTGCAGACACCCTGATCTCGGGCTTCCAGCCTCCAGAATGGTGAGAAATGCATGTTCGTTGTTTATAAGCCAACCAGTTTATGCTATTTTTGTAACAGCAGCCCAAACTGACTAAGACAGGAGGCCACTGCTGAAGATCAAAGACTTTTCTGCTGAGATACCACCAAGTAGATAATCCAAAAATGGGTAATACAGAGTTTCCTGTAGCTTTGTTTTATGAATCTGTTTTATGAAAATGGATATGCTTAGCTTAGCTGGGAGAAGATGATGATTTTACCAGTTCTGACCTCCCAAGACAAATAAATACCAGGGCTTGGAAAGAGGCTAAGTGCCAGACTAGGCATAGAAAATGTGAGTTTTAAATTTCCTCCCATGGTATCGGAGAAAGGCAGAATTTGATTTGTCTTGGGTATTAAATTTTCTAGGTGTCTAAGGGGAAAGGGTGGGATGTACAGGCTCTAAGGATGGTCCCCTCAGGGGAGCTGCTGGGCACAGAGTGGAAGGGGCTGGCGCTTTTGGGTGGGCCTGCCACACGGGCTTAGAGGCCAGCCGATGTCAGGCCCAGTCTTTAGGCTGCTTTAACTGGGAAAGCGCGCACCTTCATCCGTTCATTCATCTATGTGTTCACCTGTTCATTCATTCATTGATTCAATGAACAGTTGCTGAGCACCTACCGTGTGCCAGCCACAGTCAAGGTGCCGAGGATACATCGGCAAGTGAAAGCTAAAGATCCCTGCCCTTAGGGGCTTACGTGTCAGCAGGAGGAGACAGACCACAATCAATAAAAACAGACAAGTACATTCTATGCCATGTTTGAAGGTGACAAATGCCTTGAAATAAATAAATCAAGCAGAGAAAGAGGGAATCAACAGTGCCATGGGTGAGGCACTGCCATCCTCACGTGGGGGAGGCAGACGGAGTAGGTGAGCCCGGGATGGCCCGCAGAGCCAGGCCCCAGAAGGGGACTCTTACTTTCAGGAGAAACCGTTCCTTCTCACTTTTGATTTGCTGTTCCATCTCCTCATAGAGATGCTGGATTTCTTCATCATATGCAGCAATTTTCCTGCAGAGACAGCAAAAGGAGAGTCTGCTGAGGTCCACACTGAAATTCCCTCATCCCACAGAAGCAAGTCCTGGGGTTTGGGCGCCAGAACCCCACCTGGAGCTGGGGGTGGTGGGTTGACACTGTGCAGGTCAGGTCAGCTAGAGCTGCAGGATCAGTTCCTGAAGATCCGCTGACCACAGAGGCCAGCAGGACCCTCTCTTCCTCCTGTCTCCCAGCCATCACCCCCGGACATGCACATGCTCCCCCGTGAGGCCTCCCTGACTCCATCTTCCTTTACTCCGCTTTATTTGAATACCGAGGCACCCGGCCTCCGCTACTCTCACCCTCCCGCCCACCCGCTGACCCCTCTGCTTGTAGACAGCATAAAGTTGTGTGGGCTTCTTTCCTGTGCAGTTTCTTGTTCTATCCCACTCTCACTTTGGACACCTTCTCTCTGCCTGGCTACGTCAGCACCGTCTGAACGGCACTGTCAGAGGGCTCTCCTGAAGTTGCGTGCTGAAGTCTGTGTGATACACATTGCTCACGAGATCTGAAAGGACTGTATGGCCATGAGAGCCACCCCCACTGCGCCTGCTGCGAAGCAAGGGGCCACACCTGACCCAGTGCCCATGGTCTCTAGGCCCGGGCCCACAGGCAGCACTGTGAGATGGGGGAGGCTTGTTACAGGCTGGACTTACAATGAGACAACCTCATCCCCACTCTCAGCATCGTCTCCCTACTCAGAAGAGTCCCTCAAGACAGGAGGAAGTGCATGGGTACTGGGCTCCTGCACAGAGATGAAGACGAAAGTCGCTGTGGGGACAAGGTCCATAGGCCACCCTGGGGTTGTGCCTCCTTCTCTCCCAGTAATATCCACCCTCCCACCCCCATTTAAACAGGATGGATCAGCTATCAGCATTTGATCAGAGATTGGAAGTTATCACACCGAGCACTAATATTCCCAGGAGACTGCATTTTTATGCCTGTTATCTGACCTGCAGTGAAAGGCCCCTTCTCTGCCCTCTTTCTGTCCTATTAAGGGAGCTCCAGGCTCCAGTGAACAGGCTGAGATCGTGGCTCTCAAGGTCTGTTTTGAGTACGTAACACACAACGTACTACAAATTTTGGCACTTGTCATTCTAAACTCAAATGATGGCAAGCCCCCTCTGCCCTTCATTCAAGTGAGGATATTTTAATCATGGAGGGAAAAGCCCTGGTGCTCGGTTCTAGGATGGACTGGGGAGATCTCTGAAGAAAACATCAAGGATGGGAATGTATTTATTCCCCTGAGCTTCCCATCATTTTAATCCCTATCTCCCTATGTCCACTTGGGACTGTAATCCAGTGCCAGCTGTGCCTGCAGCCCAAGACTGTGCCACAGCCACTTGCTGCCCCTTCCTCACTTGCTCCCTGTCAGCGAACATGTGCACCTCATGTACAGACTGAGCAATGACTGAGGGGCCATAGTGATCAGCATCTTTCCAATTCTACAGAAACCACAAAACTAACCCAGACGAAGGCACTGCTGTAAGTCTCCAGGGTCAAGGTCACGCATATCAGAGCACCAGCCTGTTTCCCTTTCTTAGCTGTACCTCCAAGACCAGAAACCTGACTTTGAGTATGGCAATGGCCCCAGGATGAGCTCAGCAAAATGTGACAGTTCTCCAAGGCTTCCATGAGGGGGGCTCCTGTGTTTACCATTGTGTTTGACACTCTGGACGTAACAAATATCTTTTTGGGTAAGAGTAAGAAATCTGTTCCTGGTAAAGGACAGATGTTTTGAATTGCTACTTTTGTTCTTAGCCAACCCATAACAATTACAAGAAAATCTTAGAGAGGAAAGAAGGAGCAAAGTCACCTGCTGTTAAATAGGACCATTTCAGGGGCAGAAATGAATACAGTTTGAAAGGACTTTCAGAAAGAAGAATGGTCTTTCTCTTGGTCCCTGGAATTACGTTTCTGTGCTTGAAGAAATTCAGATGCTAGATGGCAAGTGGTGTCAAGGAAAACTTAAGACAGCAATTCCATCTATAGAAATACTGGAGAACTAATAAAGTGAGGTGAGGGGAGCTAAAAATTTGATTCGGCTCTGTTAAAGCAATACTAATTACAGCCACTCATATCAGCCGTTTACATTTCTACTTAAAAACCATGCCAGGCATTATTAATTCTATACTATCATTAAATGAGTTACATTAACTTTGCTCTAAGCTTTATTTGATTAAATTAATAAACTACATTTTTGTGCTCACATGTCAGTTTGCTAGTCATGAAGCAATTTTGCAAACTGCTGAAAAAAAAATCCAATAAAAACAAATGTGGGGAAGGCAGATGTAGCCTCTGAAAGGTGTGTGCTCCCGGTCCTCACTCACAAGGGTTGGCCCACTGCAAAGAAGCCCTGGCAGTCCGGGTGGGCAGAAGCGATCCTGGGCCCAACCAGACTCACACATGGAACCGAGCCTTTGGAAATGCGTCGGAATCAAGCTGGCCTCCTGGGACACTGTCCAGGCCCGAATGACTTTCGAGGATGAGCCCTGACTCATGACTGCCTGGATCAGACACAGGAGATGCCAGCTCAGGAGTCAGAGCCCTGGGTGCTGATCCCAGAGCCAGTTCATTTTCTCTGTGTGACCTTGGGCAAGTGCTCTGACCTCAGATCCCAGGGTAGTATCATTCAGCACCGTCATGACGAATGACAAGCAAGGGAGCGTGTGTGGAAAGCATTTGGAACTACAAAGCCCTCTATAAAGGCAGGGATTATTTATTATGGTAATTATTAATATTATCAGGGGTCGTGAAGGTCAAGGATCAGCATTCCCCCAAAGGAGGAGGGTCTTAGTTTCAAGGATAAAAGGGCTGCTGGGTCTGGAAAGGGTCAGAAGCAATCAGGAAGATGAAGAACCGAAAGCTCAGTCAATAAAAACTGCCGTCAGACCAATCTGTTAAAGCCACGGCTGTGCAAGAACAGGAGTCTGTGTCTGCTGGGAGCTGGGAGAGACACTCTGAAAAGATCTGTGCACACCGCGTGTGGTGTGTAGCTGGGCACACCACATCAAAGGAAAAAGGCAGCCAATTATGCCTCCTTACCCACATTTTCGTTGCCACCGTTTCTAACACCACTCTTATTGCCTGATGCACACATAGACTGTGAATTCTCCATGAGGGTCTCCCCATCTATTCCAACCCTCACTGGCCCTCTTCTCTGAGCTCTTAGGACACCATATGTCTGTATTTGACATTTAATTTTAAAGTCCTGAACAACTGTTTCATTTGGGTTTATGCTGTCTCAGCTAGGTTATAAATGCCCAGACATTTATGCCACCCACAGGCCCTGTGCTCCAAATGTTAATGGTTAAGACTTTGGGTACCAAACTCAGAAGCTTGTGAACCATCTTGGGGGAACACCAGATTCCAGGGGAATTAAAGAAGTTCAGGGTTGGAAAGACTGTCAGATCCGACCACCTATTTTTCTAGTGTTAAAATCCTGGCCACAATAGCCCCACCAAGAATTTACCCAAACTAAGTGAGAATGCCTCCAGTGATCGGGAAGTTACTGGATCTCTAAGCAGCTCTTTCATCTTTGGAATATTCTGACTCATAGAAATATGCTTTTCTGTGACAGTATCCCTCCTCTCCATAAAAACCTTTCATATATTTGAAACAGCATTAAGACTTCAAGGAATAGCCCTAGATTCAGGTCATGCCTCTCTGCTTCCTCTAACCACGTCTCACATGAAATTCTGTTTTTTGTTTGTTTGTTTGTTTTTGTAAGTCCCCTCACCATTCCCTTTACTCCTCTCAAAATGGGCTCTCATTTAGCTTCCTCAAGTCATAGGGCCCCAAACGCAATGCTCTGTGTATGAAGTCTGATCAGTGCAGATTAGAGCAGGGGTATTGCCTCTCTTTTTCTAGATGCAGCATAGCTATTCATGCAGCCTAACATCACATGATTTTTCTTGGCAGCCACATCATAGCTGATGAATGCTGAACCCATTTGTCAACCAAAAAATCTAAACTTTATAGCTCTGTGGCTGTTTTTGTTTTTAGATGGTGCTACTGAATCCTATCTCTCCCACTTTGTGCTTCTGCTTTTGGCTTTTTGGATTTTGGCAAAACCTCAAATGTAATTCTGTTTGATTTCATGCTTGTTAGATTCAGTTCATCTTTCCAGCCTGTCACTGTCTTAATGGATCCCAACTAGTTGTTCAGTGCACTCAGTGACCTTGCAAGTTTTGTTGATATTTTAAATTTTCAATCATAATGTAAGCTAAATAATCTATAATGTTGGTTTTGATTATTTCAGTTATCTGAGGGTCATTTAAAAGAATGTTTTTAAAAATAATACAAACCACCCTGGCTTGTGTGGCTCAGTTGGTTGGAGCATTGTCTCACAACTTGTGACTCCTGGTCAGGGCATGGGTTTGATCCCCAGTTTGGGTGCATAATCCCCAGTTCAGGCACATATAGGAGGCAACGGACTGATGTTTCTTTCTTACAGCAATGTTTCTCTCTCCCTTCCTCTCTCTCTAAAAAAGCAATGAAAAAATGTCCTCAGGTGAGGATAAAAATTTTTTTAATTAAAAAAAAAGTAAATAAAATATACAAACTATTGGTTTACGGTTTTATTATATTATAATAAGAGAATATAGTGGTTAGGCATTTACTTTTTGGAATCTATAACTTTTTCCTTTGTAAACAAAAAATGATATTGATTTTATATAAGTTCTATGAGAAGAATGTGTATTTTATTGCAGGGCACACATTCTATATTCATCTCTTAAATTAAGCCTGCTGGTTGATGGTTTCAAATACTGTATATATTTATGTACTTTTTGCCTGACTATTGTGCCAGATTTGAAATGTTTGTTAATATCTTCTAAAATTCTTCTTAAATTTTGTTTATATCAGATTTCCTTTGCTTTTCTAAAAGGTTATCGGATTTCCTTTGTTTTTCTAAAAGTTCCTAAAATATATAATAAATTGCCTTATATATTCTGCTGCTATGTTGTTTGGTGCATTAAGGTTTATATCTGTTGTATCTTCTTTATGGATGAAACTTTATACTGTAAAATATTCCCCCTTATCTCCATTTATTTATGCCATTGGCAAAAGGTTGAACAAGACAAAGACAACAATCTATTATAGAGCACTCTGAGTTATTAATGAATAAACGTGGACATAAATATTAAACCTGTCTTCTATGAGCCATTCTCAAACATCACCCTCCTCACACTAGGGCTGTGTTTATTTCATTGTTTGCTGTCTGTGCCCAGTTATTTTTCATCTATAAGTGGAGGAGGAGACAGAAAAGAGGTAAAAGAAAGAAAAAAGAAGGAAAGAGACGTGAGTTCTCAGGGGGACAGAGGGACAAATGTGTGAAGGAACCTGCCAGAGTGAATAATAGTCATGAGCACTAATATTTATCGTCTCCTTTCACTACGATGTCTAGATGGCTACTCTAGCATATTCCAGGGGTGTTTAGGTCATAAGCCCTCTGTTGACAGCTATGGTTGGCTCAGAGTTCATTGGACCCAGAGTTAAAAGGCATTAGCTCAAATCCTGGTTCTGGGATTCATAAGCTTTGGGCCTTGGAAAAATCACATTACCTCAGTGAGCCTGAGGTCACCTGTATCTGAAAAATCAGAAGGTAATACGCACTTTGGGAAAGGGTTGTGAGGGTTAAGTAAGAACATGCATGTGGAAATGTCTAATATGAAGGGTAGTAGATAGACTGCATTTAATCGATTCTAATTAAATGAGTTCTCAGATTCTGCAGAGACCTTGAGAGCTGCAGATTTCAGGCAAGGAACAAGCAGATGCGGGGGAATCATGCAGCAGCTTGGCGTGTGTGGTATAAAGATGTGTGCAGAATGGGGAGGCATCAGGAAACAGAAGACATGGGGAAGGACACGAGCTGGGGTGGATCACTAGAGAACAGTAAATGTGGAAAGAGATCTGCAATATCATTACCAACTTTAAAAAGTATTGATTAGCCCTTCATAAGGCAACAAACTGGGTAAAATAATTTTGACTTACGGAACGGTCTCTGCACACTAGGAACACAGCGCCTACAAACACCAAGGCCAATGCTAACGTGGCACAGAGGAAAGCAACAGGCAGCGGCCTCGGCGGCGGCCTCGGCACCAGGAAGCGGGCCCTACCCACAGCCTTGCTGGGCTCCAGCTGGCAGTGATTCTGTGACCACGGAGCCCCGACTGGACGGAAGTGGAGGAAGCTGCCTGCTCTGGTGGAGGGGACGGTGGCAGGGTTGCTGGGGGAAAAGTTTAAAAATTCTGAGTCCAGGATAGGGAGATTTTCAACAGTGCAGGGAAGGAGCAACAAGTATGTGCTGAGGATGCCATGTGGGCAGGGAGGGATCTGAAAGAATGAGCTCTACTGAAGGCTGGTACACAAGCCCAGGTCCAGCTCAGGCAATGAAATGTCACCCAGGGAGTCTGACTGTGGCAGACGCTCCCACCGCTGCCCCCCGCCCCAGGAGGAGCAGAAGTGCGTGTGTTTGCAAGTGTGTATGCGCGTGCATGCACCCGTGGTGGTGGAGATCGAAGGGTGGGACGCGTGGGCAGGAAGCAGGGGAGGGGAAATAGTGATTCTCGTGGAATCAAGGCTTAGGTTCTGAGAGGCCCTTACAGATAATTTACTGGGAGGTGAGATGTAGTTAGCAATAACTTACCCTGCCAGCCTCCCATGGAGGCTGTGAAAATTAATTAACCTTCACAAAGTGCTGTGCACACTGAGAGCTAAGGTCCCATAGTAGAGTAAAGCATTAACACTCAGCACCACTGGGGTTCCAGATAATAACACACAGGCCAACACCTTCCCGTTCTAGGCTATTAATTGGTCAAAATATATATTTTTTCCTGTTCCCTCTCTCCTTTGCCTTCACTTAGGAACCAAATCTGTATGGATTTCGAAGGGTCTAAGAAAGTTATCCAGTTCACCATCCAGGTTCTAGGTTCTAGGCTGGGGTGTGCTAAAATCATTACAGGAAAATAGTACCTTCTCTTTTCTCTAAATGAAGGTGTAGCCTTGACCTTAGACAGAACAAATGATACTTCTCTAGATTTTAGATAAATTTCAGAAGCTTGAACTCAAGTCAGAGCTTCAGAAATGGACACTGGCCTCCGAGAGTCATCTTCCTGATTTCAGGGGCTTCCATGTACACGGGCAATGTGTGTGCCTGATCACTGGCTCCTGGTTTGCCAAATCTGGTGAAAAGCAGATGCAAAGGAGGAAAACCCCCTCCCCTCCCCATCACAGACTGTGAGCCTAAAAAGCTCATGTATCCCTCTCTTTTGCTTTGCACGTGAAGAAAATGAGGGTTAAAGCAGTGAAGCAACCAGCCTGTAGTCACCCAGATTCCCTGGGTCACAGCAGGGGGGAGCCCAGGCCTCGGCTGCCAGTCCCGTGTCCCATCCACAGCAGCACACTGTCTTCCCAAGCTTTCCAAGTGTTAAAACTGACAACTCCCTACGTTTGCATTTAGGATTGTCAACAATCCAGATTCCATCCGGGGCTTGTCAGTTGTGGAATGAGCAGAAACTGGAGCAGGAATGGGGCCAACTGACTGCACTACAGGGCTGGGAGGCCCAAGGTCATGGCCGAGGCCTGACTCACTTTCTCACATCTCTCCCGCCCCCGCCCCACATGCTCTGACTCCAGCGTTAAGACTCTGAACTGGAAAAGTCTCAAGGAGTCTGCTATTTGCTCGAGAAGAAAATGGAAGCAAGTTCGGCTTCAGCCAGTTTTGTAGCTGAGCTGAGAAGGGTTAAGTGAGGGATTCAGACTCGCCACTGCCCCCTGCCACCTTCTGCAGGCAGCTGCAGTGCCTGGACAGGAAGGAAAAGCGCTTACTAAAAATTTTTATTTACAGTTTTCTTGTTCCCATGAAAACAGTCTCTCTTGGACTCTAATCGTATGTCTGTCTCTGTCTCACACGCGCAGATGCACACAAGATTAGAGTAGAGCTTAATAAAAGGAAAAAAAAAGAGTTTGTAGAAAATTCTGCAAAGGCTGTGAAACCACCAATTGAATTTTCAAGATGGATGGTTTCACCCTAATTAGATCCGGCTGTCTTGTATAAACCAACTTTGCAGCTTTATCCCATCCTATAAAGCAAACCATTTTTCATTAGCTGGGCTTACAAACGATGCCCACGGAGCACACAGCACAAACAGTCCTTACCTTTCCACTTGCTCTCAGGGCGATGTGAACAGTGTGCTGCTGCCTCAGATAATGACGCCCCGATAAGACACGGGTGCCTAATTGAGCCATAGTCTCATCACCTGGAGCCCTCACAGAGAACTTATCTTTACTCTCAGAGCAGGAGTAAAATCACGGACCGGACGGGCACCCCAGGTATGCCTGCTGCAAGCTAATACGTTCTGGAAGGACAAGTGAGAGCCACATTTCTCAAAGTGTAGCCTGTGGCCTGCCTGCATCAGGGCCACTGGGGGAGGGTGGTGCTAAGATGCAAATTCCTGGGCCCCTTCCCGAACGCACTGATTTAGACTCTCTGGGGGAGGGACCTAGGAATCTACCTTTTAATCAAGATTCTCTGGTCATTCTGAAGCAAGCTAGCGCTCAAGAACCACGCAGCTAAGGCCCTTCACAGGTGGTACCTAGGACCACCTGCCATATATAGATATAGCTTTATTCCCTGCCCTACCTGGAGGCCAGGCCACGGAAGTGAAGACCCCACTGCCCCAAAGACTGTCAGGTCCCTGAAGGTCCACATCACAGAACGCCAGCTCTCAGGCTTGGGTCGGGGTGCCAGCCAGCATGGCAGGGGCTGCCTGCCAGACTGTGAGACAGCCTCTCCGGGCCTGGACAAGGTCCCAGAGCCCAGGGAAGTCACTCGGGGCAGAAAGTACCCGGCGAGTGGCTGGGCAGGGCAGGGCGGGGCTGCCATGTGAGGGCCCGCACTCTCCCAAGAAACTGCCTGAGGCCTGACTCACTTGCCCAAGGGAAGGCTGTGCAGGTGAGGGGTCTGATTCCAATGGGGGCGTGGGGAGTGTTGCTACGCTTGTTTTGTTCGTGGAGGCCAAGAGCGATCCACTGATGGTGTGAACAGGCCGCCTGAAAGGCTTTCTCAGGCTGTGGAGCTGCAGAGGACTGAGCTAGAACAGGCAGAGCAGAGCCCGCGGCCGGACTTTGATCTAGAAAGCCTTTTTTCCCCAAAGCTCAAAGCACCCTCCAGACACAGCCAATTCATCCTTACCCCTAGCCTGGGGGTTAGATCCTGATAAGGAACCCAACCAGGTCAGTTACCTAGCAGGTTCCAACTCTGGTCAAAAGCCAGAATTCCTTAGAATATTTTGTAAATGCAGACTTTGAGTCCCCACCCTAGACAAGGTGCTTTAGGCCCTCCTGGGGTGGGGCCTCAGCATACCCCAGTAACTCTGGTGAAAAGCCCAAATCTACTGCGGCCTCCAGACAGCATCGTTCTACCTCCAGAGAAGGCAAAGGTACCAAGGAGGATGCTTTGCATGGCAGAGGAATCCCTAATCCTGATGGCCAGAAGTTCTTCCTTTGTCTAAACTCCATCCCTCATGCACAAATGCAAAGTTCTCTGGACCCCTGCAGTGGACACAGAGGAGAGTGGCACTGGGACAATCTAACCCCACTTCCTTGGAGAGAAGCAGAGGCACAGATGGAGCATGCCTCATTCCGGAAGTTCAGCAGAGGAACTGGGCTTTAGCCTGAGGTACCAGCTTTTGACCTTGTCCCCCACCTCACCCCAGAGGACTGTGGCTGCTTCCCATTGGGTGGGCGATAGAGTCAAACGTTGTACCCAGGCTTTCAACTCAAATCTGAGATTTCCTCACCTTCTGCCCCAAAGGACACGGGGCTGGGAGAATGAATGCTGCTACACTTGCCTCTTTCCCTATCCCCAAGGAGCAGGTTAAAAAAAATCCACGGCAGTGAGGTAAGGAGGGCCCCAGGTTATTTCTGACAGTGCCCCAGAGGCTGGGTCTCCCGACATCAGCTTTTAAGAGCTTTCCCCAAGCACTCAACTTAGCTGCATCCTCCTACCGCCCAGAACCTGAAGAGGAAGCTGGGGGCCCTGTTTCACTCACTGCAGCAAGACTGCACCCATGAGGGGCATGGCCCAGCCTGGGGCGCTGGGACAGGAAGTCCGAGTCCTGCTTCACGTGGTTGAGGCCGGACTGCCCCCAAGGTCAGTCCCATCTCCTCCGGGCCCAGCGGGAGAGAGAAATGAGTTGTGTGATTTGGAAAAGGAAGAGGAAGCAGAGGCCACTGCTGCCAGTGGCAACGCTGTCTAGTGTTTCAACGGCATGGGAATTTTCTGGCTGGCTTTGTGGCAGAATTTTTATGGGAATAAGCTCTGCCTCATCAGTGTGATCACAAACTCCTCAGTGACAGGGACTCTGTGTTCTGTTTGCTTAACTCAGAGCCTGGCGCAGAACAAGTGCTCATTAAGTGTGGGCTGCTAGGGACACGTGGGTCATATCCTGGTGTCTGGCCCTGAGCCGGACACACAGAGGCAGGGACCTGGGCTCTCATCGCCATCTCCAGGACAGGTGTGCATTCCCCTGCTGGGACTGAAGTGTTATTCCCTGCACTGAAAGCGGCTGCAGAGGAGGCTGGGAGATGCTCTGACACTTCTCAGGATTCCCCAACTCCAGCCTGAATCGGGCCATTCCCCAGAACTTCCTTTCTCTTCCTTCACAAACGCCTGGCTATAGCCCTCCCACAGACAAGCCCAACCCCTGGAGCTCGCCTCCTAGCAGATGCCCCAGAATCACTCACCTTCACCCTGAGTCATTTGTAAAGAATCGCATTTAAGTGTTCTATGCCCTACTGGGGATTCCAGTTTCTTATTTGACTTCTGGGCTCTAACAGCACTTACAGATCATCTTGTCCAGGCATTACCCAGGAGTGGGATGTAACCAACCTTTTTTATCTTATTTTTTTGTCTTGAAGAGAATAAAAGAGACTCTAATAGGAAATAACAAAGCATGCCACGTACAATAAGGATGAGCACTATTTCACGAAACTTTGGTTTCAGTTAAACACACACTTAAGTGTATGGAAGTCACAAAGTCAAGTGCATTTCTTCTAGTGAGTCACAGTTACAAAATGTCTGAAAACACCGATCCCATTTTCTCATGTTACCAATAAGGAAACTAGTGCACAGAGAGGTAAGGCAAGTTGCCTAAGCTCACACAGTTGGTCCGTGGCGGCGCCTAGGCAAGAATCCAGGTTTCTCTTGCCCTGCAGCAGTGATCTGCTCACCACAGCCTGCAGTTAGTTCTCTGGTTCTGCACCCAGAAAACACCCCTGGAATGGGACCGGCCAGAGAGCTCAGTGAGTCCCCAAGCCCACCAGAGATCCCCAGCCAGGAGCAGGCATTCATCAGCTGACCCCAGGGTGGGCGTAGCTGGCAGGGATATCAACAGACGATGGGCATGGAGGGCTAGAACCTTTGCCTGAGGTAGCTTTGCACATGCAGCCAAGGCTGATCTTGACCTTCATCTCAAAACTTTTAAGCAGTCACAAAATTCGGGCAAAAGCACTAATAGAGGCCACTTTAAGATGAATGTAAGGGCGAAGAGGCTCTGTAGCAAGTCAGGGACACTGGTCTCTCACTGCAGGGATGCGGGCCAGCGGAGCAGCATCCTCAGGTGAGATTCCAGGCCATGGGCTGGGTCACTGCCTGCCCATTCAGACTGCAATTACCCGCATCTCCTTAGAGAACAGGAGAACCCTCCTCCCTGGGGGCTGTCACCTGACTCTTGCCAAGGCTCCTGGGGCGATCAACACTACGGGTAGAGGGGAGTGAGGGCGTGGTGAGGGTCAGAAAGTAATCCAGCCCCATCATTTCGCAGGTGGGAAAATCAAGGCTCGGAGAGGCCCAGGGACTTGAGCAAGGTCACAGAGCTAGCTGGATGGAGAGCCACATGTCATTCAACCCCAGAGCTCCTCATTCCCAGCCTCCCGCTTCTCAAATCCAGACATGAAGCGCCTGGACATCGGGTTAAAATGCAGATTCAGTAGGACTGGAACAGGGCCCGAGATTCTGCATCCCTAAGAAATTTCCAGCTGATGCCAATGCTGCTGGTCCGTGGACCATACTTTGAGTAGCAACGTTCTATGCCAGGCTGCCTAAAACGGTCGAGAAATACTCACATTTCACCCCTGATTATATCAAGGCCTGAACTCTCCACCTCAACCCGGCAAATCCTCTAAGACTGACAAACATTTAAAACAATAAGTACGGTGATTTTAATATTCACAGAATACTTATGTGCCTGCATTATTCCAAAGGCTTACCTGTATGGTCACATTTAACCCTCAGACTCTGAGATGAATACTATTATTATCATTCCAACTTTACAGATAAGGAAGCTGAGACTCGGAGAGGTTAAGTAACTTGGCCTAAGTCACGAAGCTAGTAAGTGACAGAGCCAACATTCAAACTCAGGTCTGTCTGGCTCACAGATTAGTCAGCTATAGGCTGTCACTTATAGGGTATGGAAGCATACCCTGAACTCCTCCTTTCTGTGAGCCTTGGGGGCCTTTGCCCAAAAGGCTCCTACCTGTGCTCCAGCCAAACTGTGTTCCTTCCAAGCACTACTTGGTCACAACTTTCTCCTAACTCAGGGTCCTAAAGGTCCTGTTTTCCAGACCCGTGTGTACCTGGTGGACCTCAACAAGTTATCTTTAGAGTTAATGGAGGGGAGGCACAGGTGCAAAGGAGCTCAGGGTAATGCGTGGACAGCTGACCTACACAGGAAGGCCCACGCGGAGCTCTTTAAAGCAGGGGCTTACGTGCTTCCATTAAGCCCATGTCCACACAGGTTCTGACAACTTACCCCAGAAGGTGATGCTGGGTTGTGGGAAGATTCGTGGGCAAGTGTCTTCATGGAGGGGTGTGTGGTCTGTGTTGGAATTGCTGAGGATTCCTGTGGAATATGAATGTATCTCCAGGTGGGGACAGGAGTGCGTGGCGGAGGCAGCGGGTAGGGCCACCTCGGCATGCTTCCCGGCTCTACCCAAACCCAGCCCGGCACTTTGGCCACGTGTTCAGGATTATGCATCATCCTCAATTATACCATGTTTCGCAGCACAGGAGCTCACTGCTATAATGTGTGTTCGATGGCTCTGGACAAGCACAGGGCCCCAATGGCACACTCATTCCCTTCCCACAGGCCAGTGGGTATCGCCAGGCCGGTCCTGTATCTGTGGCCCACAGGTGCCTGGCGGACTCCCATGCGATTCCTAAGCAGCCTCTTCAGGTGTTGGTGTTCACCTGGCCTGGTCCCGCCTCCTCCAGGCAAAGGAGGAGCCCTAGAAATCACTAGTTGTCTTTAGAGGCCTTAGGGCCAAGCAGGCAGCAGGAGAGATAAGAGACCGTGATGGCAGCGAGTGACCAGGAAAGGGGGAATTCAGCGAACCAAGGGCCAGCCCAGAGTCGGGGGCAGTGTAGGTCCAGTAGGCTGGAACCCTCTTGTCCAAGGGCAGGCGGAATGGGTTTCCAACTGGTCTCAGGTGCCAGGCTGTCTCCCCCTGAATCCCCGCTCTGCCATTTACAAGCTGCGTACTCAGGGGCTTGTTACTTAACCTTTCAGTCCCTTGATTCCCGCATCTGTAACGTGGGTAATAATAAATCCGAATGAGCTAATGTATATGAAGTATTTAGAACAGTGCCTAGTATATGGTGAGGGCCTAATAAATGTGAGCAAGGGCTTACACATACATATGTGAACACACAGACACATGTATATACACATACACACACGTATACATTATGAGAGCTATAGGGATGGCCCCACTCCGGCGTGTCAGAATGTTAAGAGAAAGCACCCTTTGCATTCCCGCTTTTCACACAGGTGCACAGGGAGCAGCTGAAGGTACCCACTTTTTCAGGGCACACTCTAGTTCGTTCTTCTCCTCGTGGGCTTCTTGGAGCTGGGAGAAGATTCTGGTCAGGAAATCCTCAAAGTTGGACAGTAAGCGAGGCTCATCCTTCTTCAGCTGCATCCAGAGTTGCCTGACATCACTTTCACTGCAAGAGGAAAAGGGCTATTAATGGAGGAGTGTGGAAACAAGGCTTTAAGGGAACACAGAAGTCCCCAGATGTGAAACAGCCAGCCAGAAACAACAGTCATTATTGTAATGACGACAGTGGCTAAGATTGATTGAGTGCTTGTTGTGTGCATATTAGCTCATTTTATCTCACAGTAACCTCTGAAGCAGGTGCTGCCGTCACCCCTTTACAGAGGAGGAAGCGGATGAAGAGAGGAAAGGTTCGCCTCTGAGCTGTCTCAGGCCACTCAGTAGTAAGCGATGGAGCTGGGAGGCGAACTCGGGGCTGTCTGGCTCTGGTGTTGGCCGCCTTGCCTGGCTGCTTCCACTCACCCGTCTCTCTTGGTGGGCTGGCGGCGCTGAGCATGCCCAGCCACGTGCCGGGCACATCACAGACATCCAGAAGAAGAGAGGAGGAAGGGGGCCTGGTGCGTGTGAGCACAAATGCTGCAGAACTACAGGAGAGAGCTTGTCACCCGAGGAAGGAAGGTCCTCACAGCTGAGAAGGAAAGACGTGCCATCTGATGGATGGCAGAAAGCAACTGTCACTATGGGGAATGGAAGAGAATAGGCAACACCCCACTGGGGCCTGGTGGCACCAGGAATGACTGACAGGTGAAAGGAAGGGAAGTGGCAAGTCAGAAAAGTAGGCGCACACACATGGAAAGACAAAGTCTGGAGGGACAGAACAGGCAGAGAGACAAAGACACAGAGGGACATGGCCAGAAACCACCCCCACCCTGAAACAGGCACACTGGGTACGTACGTGTGTGTGTGCACAGCCACAGAGACACCTAGGGTCACACTGACCAGCAGGAAAGAAGAGGGAGGTGGCATATACCATGGACCCTGCTCCCCTCCTGGAGAAACTTAGTAATCTATAGTCCATGATCCCACTGAGCCAGAGAGCAAACTGATTAGCACCCCATTCAATTCTAAAACCACTGATCTGAGGGGAGCTAGGAGCAGAAACCCTCAGGATAAGGGATAAAATCCTTTGTGCTTGTGTAACAAGCACCATATTTGAGAAACTTTCCTCAGAAGTGCTATTTGATAATGCTGTGTTAGCAATGTGCCTTAAACGTAGATATTACTCTAGAGACGAGGCCAACTGGGAAACAGACCCACCTCTGTTTAGTTATCATCTTTCCAATCATCTCTTCCTCCCTCCTTCCTTCCTTCCCTTTCTCCATCTCATCCAAACATCCACCAACTCATCTAGACCACCCATCCATGCACCCATCCTTCCATCCATCCATCCATTGATCTATCCATCCATCCACCCGCCTAACAAGTATTAACTATCTGTTGACAACCTAGCATTGCTCTGGATGACATTAGGGAATCTGGGACACAAACAAAGGGGAGGCAGGGAGCCTCCCTGTTGCTCATAATGAGTTCCATCTTCCCCACACAGAACATGTTGCGGCTGTCCACTTTGTTGTCTAAGCACAATGGAGATGGCACAAAAAGTTTCAGAGATAAAAGGTCTCAGGGAGATACTACAACGGTCTCCTGTCACTGTGACAGTTTGCTCCCCTCGTGAAGTAAATGCATTATAAAAATCAAGATCCATCTTGCTAGCCTAGGTCTGTCTTTTCACATCTGCCAAGTTCCTAATGGAGCCTGGCAGAGCCACCAATTGCACTAGAGCCTCCCTGTGAGTGAGATTTGCAGACCCATCTGACCCTCTTCCAAAGCTCTTTGAACCACTTAGTAATGGCCATGTCACCTCCCCCAGGTTTCTGGAAAAGAGACAAGTCTTTCAACTCTTGATAAAAAAAACAAAAAAACAAGCCAGACCCATAAGTGGCAAAATCACTCAGCAAATCAGACCATAAAAAAAAAAAGGGAGTCCAGGTGTACAGGATATACCCAGGATACTCATCCTGGAAAGATACAGGAGTACGAAGCCAGAGGAGATTTGGGAGGTCAGTGTGTCCATCTCTCTGCTTCCGGGACAACACACAAACCATCTTGGTGCGTGAAGTTTTAAAGTCTCCTCTATTTCTTTATCTAGAGTCCCATGGTCATGAGGTCATGCCCCTCATGTTGTAACTTAAGCCCGCTTCCTTCTTGTTCAGCTTCAATGAGGATGAAAACTGCTGGTCACCGTCTTCTGTGTATCACTTTTTGTAGCCCACTCTTCAAACCTTCCCCAGAGCCTTCTCTTCTCCAGGATATCTCACGTTGACTCAGTTTTCTGCCTTTGGCATAAGTCCCTGGAGTGACATCTGGTAAACTCTGACTTGAGAGGCCTGCCAGGAAGGTGACTCTTCTGGAAGTGACGGGGATAGAAAGGCACCTCTCCTTCATTACAGTTCCGTAATGCTCACCCACACTGCCCTCTCCTTCCCCCTCCTCCAGGAGGAGGCTTCACAGGCACACTGGCCGTGGTCACTGAACTCTTGTCTCTTGTCCTTGGAGAAGCTGAGTCAGGTGTCTGACTAATGAGCTTCCCATGTACCTGCACCCCCAACACACCCACCTCTGCCCCACTCCAGCTCTGCGGAACTGTGCCTGCACCAATCCCTCTCAGCCTGAGAAGAGCTGCTGCTGCTGCTGCTACTGTGTCACTTCTCTTCCTGGCCAGAGCCTCCCACAGGGCTGTCTTGAGCCCCCTGCCTGTCCCTTCCTTGCCTGGCACAGGCTTTTCCAAGACTTTCTCAACTCTGACACAGTCTATCAAATCATTTGCACAGTCTGTCATTTGCTAAAAATATTCACAGAGCAACAGACACTTACTTTGACCTGCATATTGTTACAGGCTCCTTTTCTCTTGCTTCCTCTTTATCATCTTCCACCACAGAGCCTGCCCTTCCTAAGCTCAGATTACATCAGCTCCAATCATTGCTCCATTCCCACCTCTCAGGAACCACACACCCAACCCAAGATCTAGAGACCCAAAAATGGAAAGGCAAAAGGCAACAGAAAAAGGGGGCAGAACATATCTCATGTTTTTCAGGCCACTGTCTGGTTTCCATTAGCTATACCATCATTTTATTTTATTACTTTATTTTATATCATGTCACTTCATTTCATTTTAAATGTCAGGGCTCCGATTCATGTGTTTCTTTATTCCAAAACACATTTTGAGAAAACAAAAACAAAAATGGGGGGAACAGTATTATGGTTTTTTTGTTGTTTTTTTTTTAAATCTTCACCTGAGGACAAGCTGGTGTGTGAGGAGGTCATAAACAAACATGGACCTGAGTCCTGGGCCCATTAGGACCACACCAGGATGGAAGGGCAGGGACCAACTGACGGGAGGAGAAGCAACGTGGCTGAGCTGCTGGTGCCACCCGCCTGCCCACTGCCTGATGCGCAGTGGCCTCACGCCATGGCTAATTATTGATTTTAGAAAGACAGGGAGACAAAGTGAGAGAGAAACATCAAATGGCCGCCCACCCACCCCACATGTGCCCCAACGGGGGACCAAACTCGCAACCCTGACCAAGAATCGAACCCCCAACCTTTTTGTTGCACGAGATGGCACTCCAACCAACTGGGCCACCTGGACAGGGTGGGGGGTATTATGTTTTGTTTGAAGTTAGCATGAAAAAAGTGGGAAAAGCAGAGACCAGACAGAGCCCCTAGACATGACACAAAGGGCAGGCCGAATGGAGCAAGTCTCATAGCCGGCAGCACAGAGCCTGGAGCCTGGAACTCAGGGCTTAACATACGTTAATGGTTGAATGGAACAGATAAAGAGGCTGCTCCCGGGCTGGGCTCCATCCCCCAAGTCGCTGTCATCACTTACTCTTCTAAAACGTTCTGGGCTCCAAGTTTGTCCATTAGCATCTGGAACTGGGCTTCCTCATCTTCCTCCATGTCATCCAGATCCTCTTCTCCTCTGGACTGATACACCTTTTCTTCCCGGAGTTGGGCCACCTGTTCACCTGCATCTTCCTGACTTGGTTTCTTCTGGTTGAAGAAGAAGTGACCTGGGGGTTGCACAGCACAAGGATCTGAATCAGGAAATACTCACCAGGGAGCCCTTCGCTTTCTCAGTTGCCAGGAATCATTTGAGGTTCATCTAAGAGAAGAAAAGGGGAAACCCCCTATAGCAAAGATCCTTGGCTATCGTGTTCTGGATTTTGTGTCTCTCCTGCTTCTAAGAGATGCTGCCAGGGATGCTAGAACCCATGAAAGGCAGAATGCGTGACAGGTTCTCTGGCACCTCGGTGGTTCTCAATCCTTTGAAGCCTGGCTTAGAACACAGCTCTTCATCGATTTCTTCTCTAAACAACAGACCTTTCTCTCCATCACACCCCAGGGACCTGACTGCCCAGGCTCCACGTTATCACCTAGTCATCCCTTCTCCGGCGTCACCGTGCTTCACATTCACAAGTTACTGTACAGCTTCGAGTGCACTTTTTGCATCTCATACAGCCTAGAAATACAGCAATCTGTCTTATCCTCCCTCCTAAATCAATTACAAGCTCCCCAAGTCAGGAAAGGCATCGGCTCCTTTGCAGGAAACTATATGGCACTTTGTATGAGCCAGAAGTGTGGTGAAACTTGTCTGTTGATTTAGCCGATCAGTATCTGCTCTAATCAATATCAGATCAGTCTAATTTGATGGCACAGCTGGTTTTTTGTCTTCTTCATGGATCCCCAGTCTCCTTCCTCCTGGTTACCTTGAGAGTGACCGGGCTATTCAGACACTCTCGAATTCCTCTGATAGCTGCCACCCTCAACCTGGACGACAGCCAGGCTCTGCTTGGCGTGAGTCAGGCAGTCGCCCCACTTTGTCGTCCTCTAGAGTCAAGGCAGAAAGGAGGGGTTGGAAATTTCATTTCCGCTCCCCCTTTTATGCCAGACCTTCTGCCAGAGCTTCCCTGTATTCCTCTTGCCATTCCTGGTGGGCAGGGAACTTGGTGGTGACAGAGCGGTGAGCACTGACAGAGCAGCGGTGTGAGCCACCAAGGAGGACATGTGAGAAAAAGGCCCCAAAGAGCCAGAGCCTGAAGGCTTCAGGAGGGCGGGCAAGCTTGTGCTACCAGGCCCCTCGGATCTGGTGGCGTAAGGGTGCACTTTATGCAGAATTAGGCGGACACAGCGGGGCCCCGGCATCCATCAGAACTTACTAAACCCAGTGGTGAATTCCTCTGGAGTGAGAAAGCCATTTCCATCAGCATCCAGGGTATCAAACACATCCTCCAGTTCCTCCAGGCTGAGTGGCAGCTCTTTATGGAGCCTCTGAAAGCAACCCAGACCGCATTGGTTAACACCGATTATCATGGAGGGCTGCCTGGACCTCCCGCCATAAATATCTGGAGTTGGCCCTGTCCTGCAAAAGCCAGAAACAAGCCTCTCCAGGCCCTGTGGTCATCATTCTCCTCCACTGAACATTAGAATGCCGACCATTGCTGGGCGCCTACCGATGTGCTGGCCAATTTGCTAAGTGAGTTATAAATAACTATATAAATATGCACATATTTATTAATATATTTCTATATATTTTATATCTATAAATATATATTTGCATTGGATTGTCATGACAATCCTTGGAGGTGGGCATTATTATCTCCATTTTATAGATGAAGTGTCCAGTTAAATGACCTGTCCCCAAGTTGCCTAGCCGGTAAATGACAGTGCCGGGAGTCAAATCCAGGCCTGGCTCCGACGCCGGTGCGCTGCACAACCGTAACGGGCTGACTGTAACTGAGACTGTACAGGAGTAAGTCCTGTCGCAGGGCAATACCCACGCAACATGGTGCTGTCAAATCAAATGACATACCAAGTGTAAAAATATGTCACAGTGCCTGGCAGAGAGAGAGATCGATCCTGACCCAACAAGGCCACTCAGTGAGTGAGTGGCAGAGCAAGGTTTTGTGCAGTTTCTCCTGTTCTGCCCGAGCTCCCTTTCCTCTGCCATGCTATCTCCCCTGCCGAGATGCAGGGGAGGGTCACATTCCCAGAGCCTTCACCGATGAAGGCCACTCATGTCCCAGGGCTCCAGCAGCACATTTGTGAGTTCTCTGGATACATACGTTGGTCCTTCAGCTCAGAGTGGGAACTGGATAAGCCCCTTTCTTCCCTCTGGGTGACCCGCACCCATTACACCAGCCTGTGTCCTGCTCTTGCTCCCTGCCGGCTGTCAACGATTCCTGATACACTAACTGCCTCTGGTTGGAGGTATCAATCCCCCGACAGTACTTATGTTTTAAAGGGAAACTGGACAAGCTGGTGTGTGAGGAGGTCATAAACAAACATGGACCTGAGTCCTGGGCCGATTAGGACCACACCAGGATGGAAGGGCAGGGACCAACTGATGGGAGGAGAAGCAACGTGGCTGAGCTGCTGGCGCCACCCGCCTGCCCACTGCCTGATGCGCAGTGGCCTCACGCCATGGCTAATTTGCATAGTTGAAGAGACTGTCCTCTTGTACCCTAATAATTTAAGTCTCCAAATAAGGACTCCCCAAGGAGTTCATTATATATCCCAGCTGTCCCTCCCCTTCCTCCCCTAGTTAACTGAAGGACAACTGCGAAGAATTGCCTGCAGGTATAAAAGTGACTAACAGCTGAAGACAATAAACACAGGGCTGCAGGGAGTAAGTATATGCTCATCTGGACAGAAAAAAAGCTGGCGGGTGTGAAAGCCTATATCATAACGTGCAAGAATACTTGGCTTGATCCTATGGCAAGCTGCTAGCTGATAAGCCATAAAGTTTAATCTGGCAGGTATGTGCACTAAGGGAGACTATGAGGCACTACAAAGTGGGAAGACAGAATGATGTGAAAGCCATTAAAAGAACTGACTTAAACATGAACGAATTTTTTTTATGGGGGGTGAGGGTGTGTGCAAAAATTCTAGAAGTGCATCTGCTTTAGCACAAAGCACAATCTCTGGCTTACCAACAATCCATAAGCCAACTGTCTCAAAAGCCATAAGAAGAGAATGGGGAGTTGAGGAGTGAATTTTGTAAGCAGGAAGTTTACTAGCTCCAGTGAAACAAAAGGCATCATGCTGGAGATGGGGTGAAAACCCAAGCTCTTGCCCCACCCAGATTCCAGTCCGTTCTTTGGAAATATCCTTCCTCCCTCCCTACCCTCAGCCCAGGATCGCTGGACCTGGTGTGAATGGTGGCATCTCACACTGTGCTGGAGCTGGAAGTGGGCTGAAAGGAAACTGCAGAGGTTGGTGGGATCCTCAGCTTGGCTTTCACCCGAACCACCCACGTGTGGCACCTTTTCTCTTGTTCGGGTGAACCAGGAAAAGCTACGTCATATCCTGCCTCAGGCACTATTCCTGAATCTAACGACACCTCCCACCACAAATCCCTCCATTATCTAATCCCCATCTTCCTGTCTACATCTCAAACCCAGTTTCCTTTTTCTGTTGTCAGTGAATATGGGGAGAGCAATATTATATTTTCCAAGTAATTCCTATTTTTTTTTCCTTCACTCAAGGATATATTTATTGATTTCTACAGGGGGGTGGTGGGGGGAGGGAGAGAGACAGACAGACCGACAGACAGACATTGATGTGAGAGAGAAACATTGATCTGGTTGTCTCCTGTATGTGCCCCAGCCAGGGACTGAACCCACAACCTAGGTATGTGTCCTGACCGGGGATCGAACCTGCAAGCTTTGTGTGTGTGTGTGTGTGTGTGTGTGTGTGTGTGTGTGTATGGAATGACACTCTAACCAACTAAGCCACCCAATTCCTACTCTTCATATCCTGGCAAATTAGTACTGAGTGCTTCTTCTTGCAGAGAAGCCTGCAAGCCATACCATGACAGATTCTGTAACCCCTCCTTATTGGTCCTACTTGAGAAATCCTTTAGTCTTAATAACTATAATTACCTCTCATTTATCTTTCCTCTCAGGGCCTG